>JAPDDL010000911.1:82500-90000 GCA_027422435.1 Schizopygopsis pylzovi
TTTAGTGCGTGTTTAGTGCGTGTGTTTAGTGTGTGTGATTAGCGTGTGTTTTGTATGTGTTTAGCGTATGTGTTTAGTGTGTGTTGAGTGTGTGTGTTTAGTGTGTGTGTTTAGTGTGTGTTGAGTGTGTGTTTAGAGTGTGTGTGTTGAGTGTGTGTTTAGAGTGTGTTTAGTGTGTTGAGTGTGTGTTTAGAGTGTGTGTTTAGTGTGTGTGTTTAGTGTGTGTGTTTAGTGTGTGTGTTGAGTGTGTGTTTAGTGTGTGTGTTGAGTGTGTGTTTAGTGTGTGTTTAGTGTGTTGAGTGTGTGTGTGTTTAGTGTGAGTTGAGTGTGTGTTTAGTGTGTGTTGAGTGTGTGTTTAGTGTGTGTTTAGTGTGTTAAGTGTGTGTGTGTTTAGTGTGAGTTGAGTGTGTGTTTAGTGTGTGTTGAGTGTGTGTTTAGTGTGTGTTGAGTGTGTGTGTTTAGTGTGTTGAGTGTGTGTTGAGTGTGTGTTGAGTGTGTGTTTAGTGTGTGTTGAGTGTGTGTTGAGTGTGTTTAGAGTGTGTGTGTTTAGAGTGTGTGTTTAGAGTGTGTGTTTAGTGTGTGTGTTGAGTGTGTGTTTAGTGTGTTGAGTGTGTGTTGAGTGTGTGTTTAGTGTGTGTTGAGTGTGTGTTTAGAGTGTGTGTTGAGTGTGTTTAGAGTGTGTGTGTTTAGAGTGTGTGTTGAGTGTGTGTTTAGTGTGTGTTGAGTGTGTGTTTAGTGTGTGTGTTTAGTGTGTGTGTGTGTGTGTTTAGTGTGTGTTTAGGGTGTGTTTAGAGTGTGTGTGTTGAGTGTGTGTTTAGAGTGTGTTTAGTGTGTGTTGAGTGTGTGTTTAGAGTGTGTGTGTTGAGTGTGTGTTTAGTGTGTGTTTAGGGTGTGTTTAGAGTGTGTTTAGAGTGTGTGTGTTGAGTGTGTGTTTAGAGTGTGTGTGTGGATGTGTGTGTTTAGTGTGTGTTTAGGGTGTGTTTAGAGTGTGTGTGTTTAGTGTGTGTTGAGTGTGTGTGGATGTGGTTCACCTGATAATGCAGGAAGACTGTGAGGAGACTGAAGAAAACGGCCATCGCTGAAAAACCAAAGATCAGTAACGGCCTGCGCCCGACCTTCTCGATCACTAGACCCTGAAACACACAGAGCTTCGTCTCAGTTTAATCTGCACTGCTGCACATTACTAGTAATTACACAGTATTACATAATCACACACACTGCTGCACTCGCTCTCATTACTGCCACTGGCACACACGAAGCTTCACTGATTGTAAATACATTACATTCATTAAATTCACAGTTTTAAACCTCTATTTATTTTTTTATTTTTAAATAATTTATTTTATTTGACAACATTTAAAAACAGGAATTACACAAAAACTAAGTTTTTGATTTTAAAATTTTATAAAATTTTATTAAAACGCACACACACACACACACACACACGTGCATGCACACACACACACACACACACACACTCAGACACATGTGCGTGCACGCACACACACACACACACACACACACACACTCAGACACATGTGCACACACACACACTTAGACACATGTGCGTGCACACACACACACACACACACACACACACACACACACACTCAGACACACTCGATCTCTGCTCGTGTTCTGCTGGACGTTTGTTTGTGATCAGAGAGCATCATGGGAGTATCTCTACCACACTCACTCTGCTCGTGACCGTTGTGCAGCTAATGCAGAATTCCCATGATGTTCTCTGATTCAGGGCCTGTGATGTCCCAGCAGCACACGGCTCTCCCCTTCTCCACAACACAGACGCGTTCAAGCAGGACGATATGGGAATGTGTGAGGCCCAGCTCAGAGTGAGCAGTAAAGCAGTGATGACTGGATGGGTCTCGCTCTCTCACCGATACGATAGCGGCCAGCGTCTCGATGCCGCCGGTGCTGAGCGTGATGTACGGGATCAGCGTCTGCTGGAAACCTGCCTCCAGGAGGATCCCGTTCGTGTAGTACCAGATCTACAGGAGCATCAAACACACGCTAAAACATTCCCGGGATTCAAAGACTGCTACAGTAAAAACCTGTTCAATGATTCAACTGTAACAGAGAATTGTACAGTATTTTTCATTTCCAAAAAAGGTCTTTTAATGTAAGTTTTACAGGGAAAAACCATACATTGACGTTCGCATAATTTCAAATTGGACGTTTTTTCATTGAAATAACTATGTTTCTTAGTTTATTCTCATCAGTTGTGTTTATTATGGTTGTATGTTACTGTTAAATTAATGTTTATTGCACCTTCTAGATATGTTATTAATTAAAAGCTGCTTTGGTTGATCATGTGACTCTCATCATAATCTGCACCGTTTATTACAAAGGTACAAAACTGTTTTAAGTACTTCAATAGGTTGGTATATTAACTTTATATCAGTTACTGAATTACAGTATTTAACTGTACATTTAAGATAAAGCCGTATACTTAAAATGTTGCTACCGTATTTGTTACGGTAGAATTACGGTAACCACAGCTGCCGTTTTTTACTGTAAATTTTACAGTGCACCAAACCCTTCATATTGACCCATTAAACACTTCATCATCATCTTAATCGTCATCTTCATCGTCATCATCTTCATCGTCATCATCTTCATCTTCATCATCTTCATCATCGTTATGTTCATCATCATCATCATCATAATCGTCATCTTCATCGTCATCATCTTCATCGTCATCATCTTCATCGTCATCATCTTCATCATCGTTATGTTCATCATCATCATCATCATCTTCATCGTCATCATCATCATCTTCATCGTCATCATCTTCATCATCGTTATGTTCATCATCATCATCATCATAATCGTCATCTTCATCGTCATCATCTTCATCGTCATCATCTTCATCATCGTTATGTTCATCATCGTCATCATCATCGTCATCATCTTCATCGTCATCATCTTCATATCTTCATCGTTATGTTCATCATCGTCATCATCATCTTAATCGTCATCTTCTTCATCGTCATCATCATCTTCATCGTTATGTTCATCATCATCATCTTCATCATCATCTTCATCGTCATCATCATCATCATCTTCATATCTTCATCGTTATGTTCATCATCATCATCATCATCTTCATCGTCATCATCTTCATCGTCATCATCATCATCTTCATCGTCATCTTCATCATCATCTTCATATCTTCATCGTTATGTTCATCATCATCATCTTAATCGTCATCTTCATCGTCATCATCGTCATCATCTTCATCATCATCATCATCATCTTCATCGTCATCTTCATCATCATCTTCATCATCATCGTTATGTTCATCATCATCATCATTAGGGATGGGTATCGTTAAGGTTTTAACGGTACTACTACTCTTATCGATACTGCTTATCGGTCCGGTGCTTTAACGGTATTCTTATCGGTACTTTTTGTTATTTATATATATATATATATATACATACATATATACATACATACATACACATATATGTATGAAATATATATTTCTATGATAGATTAGCAGCTTAATTAACATGGCTTTATATTCTGAGATGTTAAATATTTCATTAAATAAATATAAAACATCAATTTGTAAATGCAGCAGTGTGCAGGCATTTTTTTGTGTTTTATATACATAAGATAAGATAGAGTAAGAACATGAACAAAGAAACAAAGTTAAACAAACTGACAAATATACCATTTATTGTGTGTGTATTTGATCGTTTGGACGCGCCCGAAGCTTGGAGCGCGCCGCGCACGCACACACACACACACACACACGCGCGCAAACACACACACGCACACGCACACACACACACACACGCACACTCACACACACACGCGCGCAAACACACACACACACACAGGGGCGCGGGAACAGGGGGTGCTGAGAGTGCTGCAGCACCCCCTGTTTTTTTCTGTGGGCAACTGTAAACTGTTGTGAATAAAAAAAATATATAGGCTAAATTTGTTATAATAAAGATTAATTTAAAAATGTATATGGTTGCTCCGATGTTTATAACATTTAGTTTACATTGGCTATTTTGCTATCTATTTCTATGTGATCGACATATTTACCATTTGCCCAATAATTTAACAGTTGTAAGAATTAAAGTTATCAAAGTTATTAAACTGATGCAGGGCTATTTGATGCACATCCTGCCAAATCACGCACGCAGCACTGCCAATGCTTGCTTTTATGTTTGTGAATGCTATGATTGTGTTGAAGAATTTGTAGGTTGTGGCTTCAAAGCGGAACATGGAAATATCATGGATGTACTTTTTTTTTTTGTTCTCAGTGATATGAGTCTTTCCCTTCTCCCAAAACAGCTTATAGCTAAAATAGTTCAGTTTTGTATGTAATGGAAAAGTGATTAGACGATGTTTCGTTTTTTTTTTCTTCATAAAGTTAATTTAGAAAAACCTTGGGAGCATTTTTTGTTCGTTAAATGTTTTTTTTCTTTTAAGCAACGACCAAGCGGCCAGCATCAGAGTTGATCGCCTATGTTTGATTGATTTAGCCTTATCAAATCATCAAGACTTGACTAAAATTACACATTACACAGTTTAATAGTAATGACTTTATGAATTTCTTTACTGATAAAATAGATAATATCAGAAATACAATAACAAACGTAGATTCTACAGCGTCTAGTACTTCAGCATCATTCATCGCACCCAAAGAAAAACTGCAGTGCTTTAGAACTATAGGACAGGATGAGCTAAATAAACTTATCACTGCATCTAAACCAACAACATGTTTATTAGATCCTGTACCAACTAAACTATTGAAAGAGTTGTTACCTGTTGCAGAACAACCGCTTCTCAATATTATTAACTCCTCGCTATCTTTAGGTCACGTCCCAAAACCATTTAAGCTGGCAGTTATTAAGCCTCTTATTAAGAAACCAAAATTAGATCCTTGTGAACTGGCAAATTACAGACCCATTTCAAATCTTCCGTTTATGTCGAAAATATTAGAAAAAGTAGTGTCTGCTCAATTGTGCTCCTTTTTGCAAAAAAATGATATCTATGAAGAATTTCAGTCAGGTTTCAGGCCCCGCCATAGCACAGAAACTGCACTTGTTAAAATTACAAATGACTTGCTTCTTGCGTCAGACAAAGGCTGCATCTCGTTGCTAGTTTTACTTGATCTTAGTGCTGCGTTCGACACTATAGATCATGACATACTGATAGATCGATTACAAAACTATACAGGTATTCAAGGGCAGGCTCTAAGATGGTTTAGATCCTACCTGTCCGATCGCTACCACTTTGTTTATTTAAACGGGGAGTCATCTCAATTATCACCAGTAAAGTATGGAGTACCACAAGGATCTGTCCTAGGTCCTCTATTATTTTCATTATATATGTTGCCCCTTGGTAATATTATTAGAAAATACGGGATTAGTTTCCATTGTTATGCTGATGACACTCAACTATATATCTCAACAAAACCAGATGAAACTTCGAAACTATCTAAGCTAACAGAGTGTGTTAAAAATATAAAAGATTGGATGACCAGTAATTTTCTCCTATTAAATTCAGATAAGACCGAGATATTACTTGTTGGACCTAAAAACAGTACACAGAATCTCTTGGATTACAATCTGCAACTAGACGGATGTACTGTTACTTCCTCTACAGTTAAAAAAAATCTGGGTGTTATATTAGACAGCAACCTATCTTTTGAAAATCATATTTCCAATGTTACAAAAACAGCATTCTTCCATCTTAGAAACATTTCCAAGCTACGGAACATGTTAAGTGTTTCTGATGCAGAAAAGTTAGTTTATGCATTCATGACCTCTAGACTGGACTATTGTAATGCACTGCTAGGTGGTTGTCCTGCATCCTCAATAAACAAGCTACAGATAGTACAAAATGCTGCGGCTAGAGTCCTTACCAGGTCAAGAAAATATGACCATATTACTCCAATTTTACAGTCTCTGCACTGGCTACCTATTAAGTTTCGTATCAGTTACAAAATATTATTACTTGCCTATAAGGCCCTAAATGATTTAGCTCCTGCGTACCTAACTAATCTTTTATCACGCTACAATCCAACCCGCTCCCTTAGGTCGCAAAACTCTGGACTCTTGGTAGTACCTAGGATAGCAAAGTCCACAAAAGGAGGTAGAACTTTTTCATATCTGGCTCCTAAACTATGGAATAGCCTTCCTGAAAACGTTCGGGGTTCAGACACACTCTCTCTGTTTAAATCTAGATTAAAGACGCATCTCTTTAGCCAAGCATTCATATAATGCATCTCACAATCTTGTACTGCCAGTCCATCTGAACACATGCACATTATTATGCTTTAGCTTGGGTTATACTGATAATTTCATCCAGGGTTATTCCTGGATGGAGCCGCTGCTACGCTAATTGTTTTACTGTTTCTATGTTACTGCCACGGGATTAACATCCCGTGGTAGTTAGGAATTACACAAGCCTCAGTCTGGATCCTACCCTTAAACGATAGAGATGACCGAACACCTGAGAAGAGACGATGACAACCCCTCCGAGGACCTCCGAGATGAGCCCCAGAGACAGATCTCCAGTGAGGACCTCGTCACCTAGACATCCATCGGGGAAAGACCCCTGGAAGCAGTGGACCACTTACACTCTGACTTTGCTGCAGTTGGAACAAACTACTGATTTGTCTGGCCGGAGGGGAACTGGCCCCCCGACTGAGCCTGGTTTCTCCCAAGGTTTTTTCTCCATTCTGTCACCGATGGAGTTTTCGTTCCTTGCCGCTGTCGCCTCTGGCTTGCTCAGTTGGGGACACTTCATTTCCAGCACAATCATCGACTTGATTGCACAGATATTATTTAAACTGAACTAAGCTGGACAATGCCACTACTAAATTCAATAATGAAATGCATTCAGCAGATAATTGAGTGTTAAATCCTGTCATTTTACATTATTGACAAATTTGCCTATTTTGATATTGTGCAGTGCTTTGTTACAATTTGTATTGTTAAAGGCGCTATATAAATAAAGGTGACTTGACTTGACTTGACTTAAAATAAAATCGATAGATAAGCCTATAAACAGTTCAAGCATATCACAGTGTTAGTTTAAATGTTTAACCTATATAAATGTGCAATATCCAACAGTTTGTGTGGAGAGTGGAAGCTGAAGCGAGCTTTACAGGACATGGAGGATTTTTTTCTTACAGTAAAAACAACTTAAAATACGCCGTGTGATTTTTTTTTTCTCATAAAGGTAAGAGTAATATATCATTTTGAACTGTAAAGGGTCTACTTTTATTTGTGTGCATTCACAATATCAACATTGTGCTTTTATAAAATAAGAAAACAGAGAATGCACTTTCTTCCGGTTTTGAACAAGAGGCTTCAATGATGAACCGAAACTCGGCAACTCGAAACTGGCTCAGAGATATGATAAATATATCTATAGAAAGCTTTAAAATACTACTTTAAAACGAAATAATTCAAAGCAAAGCAAAAACTCTTCATTAGCCTATGTAATCCGTTA
>JAPDDL010000484.1:0-62500 GCA_027422435.1 Schizopygopsis pylzovi
ATACTCACAACACAACTAAACACAAAAATGTGCTGCGAAAACAGAAAATCACTGCAAATACTCGCGACACAACTAAACACAAAAATGTGTTGCGAAAAAAGAAACGCGCATCAAATACTCGCAACACAACTAAATACAAAAACGTGTTACAAAAACATAAACGCGCTGCAAATACTCACAACACAACTAAAGACAAAAACATGTAGCGATAAAAGAAACGCGCTGCAAATACTCGCAACACAAAAAAACAGAAACACGCTGCAAATACTCACAAAAACACAGAAACGTGTCATTTTTTTTTGTATTTGTTGTGAGTATTTTCAGCACATGTACTGTCAAACTGATGAAGATGTTTCCTTAATTTTCTGGTGCTTTTTCTATTTGCAAGTGTTTTCTTAAGTTGCAGCGCATTGAGCTCTCTCGGTCACCATAGATCGGGCATGAACTGATCTGTGATCTGCAGAACCGTCCGGTGCTCACCTCCCATGGGCAGCGTCCATCAGGACAGAAGTTAGACGCTTCTGTCGTCCCGCATGGGTTCTGAACTGTTCGTAACACAAAATAGCAGGTTTATTACAGGAAGCAAGTTAGAGAGAGTGAATCTGTTCAGTGATGCAGTGATGGTTGGGCACCGTAAGGCGAGCAGCTCCTGCCATCGCTGTGAAGCCTGTATCCGCGCGCACAGAAGCAGCGGTACGAACCCAGTGTTGGTTTGCAGAAATGCTCACACACTAAAGGCCCAGCAGACGGACATTGGGATTTATCTGAAAAACATCATCATCATGAAGCATCTGACAGACAATCTCAGCAGACCTCACATCATGTGTTCACCAGTGTTGGAGAAAAGGTACTTTTATAAGTAATGCATTACAATGTTGCGTTACTCTCTAAAAAAGTAACTAATTATGTGAGTTACTTTTTATGGAAAGTAATGCGTTAAGTTACTTTAGACGTAATTTTTAAATATGGGCAGGGGTTGCTTGTTTGATTTTAATATAAAAAAGTTTTACGAATGTAAAAGGACCAAAAGTGAAGTGAATCCAGCTCAGGCTGAAGGAAATGTAAATCACGTCTGTACAGTAGAGGGCGCCGCTCAAACTAATCATATGAAGAATATGACGCAGGAGAAGGAAGTTCAACACTATTCAGCAATAATTAAAATTAAACAAAAATAGTAATTTATGCTTATTAATATGTTTGAATTAGATCATTGAAGGTCAGTAGCAAAGACATCGGTTAATCAAATGGGATTAAATTCATAAATTATATTTGTCTTATTTAACATTTAAATATTGCAGGTTTGTATAATATTCTGAGTTTGCATTTTACTGTTTTTATTCATTTTGAGGAATATGTTTTTGTGCAGTGAGATGAGTAAATACACATTGATATTCAGTCTAGAACTACAGTAAGATCATGTTGATATTTGGTCTAGAATTACAGTAAGATCGTGTTGATATTTAGTCTAGAACTACAGTAAGATCATGTTGATATTTAGTATAGAACTACAGTAAGATCCTGTTGATATTTAGTCTAGAACTACAGTAAGATCATGTCGATATTTAGTCTAGAGCTACAGTAAGATCATGTAGATATTTAGTCTAGAACTACAGTAAGATCGTGTTGATATTTAGTCTAGAACTACAGTAAGATCATGTCAATATTTAGTCTAGAACTACAGTAAGATCGTGTTGATATTTAGTCTAGAACTACAGTAAGATCATGTCGATATTTAGTCTAGAACTACAGTAAGATCGTGTTGATATTTAGTTTAGATCTACAGTAAGATCGTGTTGATATTTAGTCTAGAACTACAGTAAGATCATGTCGATATTTAGTCTAGAACTACAGTAAGATCGTGTTGATATTTAGTCTAGAACTATGGTAAGATCGTGTCGATACTTAGTCTAGAACTACAGTACGATCATGTTGATATTTAGTCTAGAGCTACAGTAAGATCGTGTTGATATTTAGTCTAGAACTACAGTAAGATCATGTTGATATTTAGTCTAGAACTACAGTAAGATCGTGTCGATATTTAGTCTAGAACTACAGTAAGATCGTGTTGATATTTAGTCTAGAACTACAGTAAGATCATGTCGATATTTAGTCTAGAACTACAGTAAGATCGTGTTGATATTTAGTCTAGAACTACAGTAAGATCGTGTCGATATTTGGTCTAGAACTACAGTAAGATCATGTCAATATTTAGTCTAAAACTACAGTAAGATCATGTCGATATTTAGTTTAGAACTACATTAAGATCATGTCGATATTTAGTTTAGAACTACAGTAAGATCATGTCGATATTTAGTCTAGAACTACAGTAAGATCATGTCGATATTTAGTCTAGAACTACAGTAAGATCATGTCGATATTTTGTCTAGAACTACAGTAAGATCATGTTGATATTTAGTTTAGGACTACAGTAAGATCATGTCGATATTTAGTCTAGAACTACAGTAAGATCATGTTGATATTTAGTCTAGAGCTACAGTAAGATCATGTCGATATTTAGTCTAGAACTACAGTAAGATCATGTCGATATTTAGTCTAGAGCTACAGTAAGATTGTGTCGATATTTAGTCTAGAACTACAGTAAGATCCTGTCGATATTTAGTCTAGAACTACAGTAAGATCCTGTCGATATTTAGTCTAGAACTACAGTAAGATCATGTCGATATTTAGTCTAGAACTACAGTAAGATCCTGTCGATATTTAGTCTAGAACTACAGTAAGATCATGTCGATATTTAGTCTAGAACTACAGTAAGATCATGTCGATATTTAGTCTAGAACTACAGTAAGATCATGTCGATATTTAGTCTAGAACTACAGTAAGATCATGTCGATATTTAGTCTAGAACTACAGTAAGATCATGTCGATATTTAGTCTAGAACTACAGTAAGATCCTGTCAATATTTAGTCTAGAGCTACAGTAAGATCATGTTGATATGTAGTCTAGAGCTACAGTAAGATCCTGTCGATATTTAGTCTAGAACTTCAGTAAGATCGTGTCGATATTTAGTCTAGAACTACAGTAAGATTGTGTCGATATTTAGTCTAGAACTACAGTAAGATCGTGTCGATATTTAGTCTAGAGCTACAGTAAGATCATGTCGATATTTAGTCTAGAGCTACAGTAAGATCATTGTGATATTTAGTCTAGAACTACAGTAAGATCATGTCGATATTTAGTCTAGAGCTACAGTAAGATCATGTCGATATTTAGTCTAGAGCTACAGTAAGATCATGTTGATATTTAGTCTAGAACTACAGTAAGATCTTGATGATATTTAGTCTAGAAATACAGTAAGATCATGTTGATATTTAGTCTAGAACTACAGTAAGATCATGTAGATATTTAGTCTAGAACTACAGTAAGATCGTGTTGATATTTAGTCTAGAACTACAGTAAGATCATGTCAATATTTAGTCTAGAACTACAGTAATATCGTGTCGATATTTAGTCTAGAACTACAGTAAGATCGTGTTGATATTTAGTTTAGATCTACAGTAAGATCGTGTTGATATTTAGTCTAGAACTACAGTAAAATCATGTCGATATTTAGTCTAGAACTACAGTAAGATCATGTCGATATTTAGTCTAGAACTACAGTAAGATCGTGTTGATATTTAGTTTAGAACTACAGTAAGATCGTGTTGATATTTAGTTTAGAACTACAGTAAGATCCTGTCGATATTTAGTCTAGAACTACAGTAAGATCATGTCGATATTTAGTCTAGAACTACAGTAAGATCCTGTTGATATTTAGTCTAGAACTACAGTAAGATCATGTCAATATTTAGTCTAGAACTACAGTAAGATCATGTCGATATTTAGTCTAGAACTACAGTAAGATCCTGACAATATTTAGTCTAGAGCTACAGTAAGATCATGTTGATATGTAGTCTAGAACTACAGTAATATCATGTTGATATTTAGTCTAGAACTACAGTAAGATCCTGTCGATATTTAGTCTAGAACTACAGTAAGATCGTGTTGATATTTAGTCTAGAGCTACAGTAAGATCATGTCGATATTTAGTCTAGATCTACAGTAAGATCGTGTCGATATTTAGTCTAGAACTACAGTAATATCATGTCAATATTTAGTCTAAAACTACAGTAAGATCATATCAATATTTAGTTTAGAACTACAGTAAGATCATGACGATATTTAGTTTAGAACTACAGTAAGATCATGTCGATATTTAGTCTAGAACTACAGTAAAATCATGTCGATATTTAGTCTAGAACTACAGTAAGATCATGTTGATATTTGGTCTAGAACTACAGTAAGATCATGTTGATATTTAGTCTAGAACTACAGTAAGATCATGTTGATATTTAGTTTAGGACTACAGTAAGATCATGTCGATATTTAGACTAGAACTACAGTAAGATCATGTTGATATTTAGTCTAGAGCTACAGTAAGATCATGTCAATATTTAGTCTAGAACTACAGTAAGATCATGTTGATATTTAGTCTAGAGCTACAGTAAGATCTTGTCGATATTTAGTCTAGAACTACAGTAAGATCCTGTCGACATTTAGTCTAGAACTACAGTAAGATCATGTAGATATTTAGTCTAGAACTACAGTAAGATCATGTCGATATTATGCGTTACTTTACTAGTTACTTTAAAAAAGTAATCTGATTACGTAACTCGCATTACCCCAACACTAGTGTTCACTAACATCACTTGTGTAAATCATTATCTTCACCGGTTTGACAGTCGCTGCCGCTGTACGTCTCCGCACACGTGCAGGTGTAACGGCCGATCCCATCCCTGCAGGTGCCGCCGTGTTTACAGGGCTTCGAGCGGCACTGATCTCCATCTGACAACACAAACAAATATTCATTAATA
Organism: Schizopygopsis pylzovi; assembly: GCA_027422435.1. Lineage (NCBI taxonomy): Eukaryota > Metazoa > Chordata > Actinopteri > Cypriniformes > Cyprinidae > Schizopygopsis > Schizopygopsis pylzovi. The sequence continues at coordinate 4,873 of JAPDDL010000484.1, forward strand.
TTACAGCTACAATAATGCAGCAGCTCCAATCACTATCAAAAGTTAGTGAGTATTAATCAGGTCATTTATTTAATGATAATTTAATTAAATCCAATCATAGTATGATAAACTTTCTGAAGGTCACTTACCATAGTATTTGTTCCAGAACTCATTCTTTAAAAGGGGGGGAAAAAGCAGCATTTAGTTAAATTATTTTTAAACTCACAAATTCAGAGAGGTAACACATGTGATTAATTTATATTTAATGTCTATGTAAAATCCTCATTCAGTTCCTGGGGGGGGGGGGCTTTTATGGGGCGTCATTTGTATAGCACCGCCTCCAAATATTTACTAATAACTTTTCAGTTTTTTCAATTCAGTGTCACTTTCATTACAAACAAAAAACAATTAAAAACGAATAAATAAGAAGAATGATATAGCGTTTGTTTAATGTGCTTATGTGTAGCATTGTTTTGTTGGGGGAGGAGTCAGTTACGCACGCGATCGTTTTAAGTTCAACAGCGATCACAATCCAATAATCACGATATTTAATATCTAGAAAAAGAGCTTCAGGCAAATATCAGAATAGCTCAGTTAGTGGCTAAAATGTTGAGGGTTAACATTCGGATAGATTGTCCAAAGCTCCCATCTTTTTGAGGATTAATATAACGTGAAACAAGAGATTTAATTTGTTTACCTAGTGATGATGGGAAAAAAACAACAATGTGATTTTCGATCTAAACCTCATTAAACAGACTTATTGCCATCTGTTTTCACGCGTATTTTAACCACCGTGACATGCACTTTGTTGTTCTTCTCGCTATAGCGGCGAAGGAGGACACTTTGCGGCATTTAGTGAGGCAAGAATACACTGATAAAAATAATTTTTCGGTGAAGTAAATACTACAGAAAAACAAATGTAATTTCTACATTAAGTAATTTAGTTCAGGCAATAATTTAAATAAAATACTAAATTCAATATCAGTACTCAATTTAAGCTTGTCGAATTTAAAATTTAAACATATTTTACTTGAAATTATTTGTTATTTTTACAAATATTGTTTAAGTAAATATCAACGTCATGATCCGTTGTTCCCATCATGCACTTGGGCATGATGAATAAATAATAAGTCGTTTTTTTTTTTGCTGTTTTCGAGATGTATTTATACTGTTTTGTTTTTGCTTTTGTTGTTAGATTAAGTTACTGGCTCTTTTGTGACATTGGAGTTAATTTTTACTCAAAATGACCCATTCGTACTCAAACACTATTTACTGATCGTCACCGTCATTATGTATCATGTGTCAAGTCTCTATGTTCATTAAGATACAAACTGTTTTGAGTTAACATATTACCTTAAAATGAATAACGATCAATCAATTTGCTTACATACGTGCTTGTAACTTAACCATGCTCTGTAGGCTTTTCCAATGCTATGTTGTTAACCGTGACTGAGTGAAATGTACTTAAGTATTGCACGGTGAACATAAAATAATTAAGTAGAAATTACTCATCAAACTCTACCTGGACTCGTTAAATTAACTAATTTCCTTTACAAATTTTTGATTACTTAGTTAATTAGATTGACTTAATTCCGTAAAAAAATATGCGTTCAAAAACTTGCAAAATAAAAATTAAGTTAATTTAACTTCTTATTTTTAACTTTTTATTTTCTTATAACTTCTTACTTCACAGCGACACAGTGTGCAAAATCCATGAAAAGCATCTCTACTTGTTTTTGATATAAATTCGTGCTCTATTGTCCGGATTAAACGATGTCTGAAGTTTCGGCATGTTAACGTTATGATATGACGTATCCAGCACGCGGAGGCTTGTTTACGTTTTTAACCAATGATATATCAGATATTTATTTGACACTACTTTCAGCCAATCATTTGTTTGATCTCAAGTGAGTTTATGATTAAAACAAGAACAAATATCTGCCAATGGAATCCTAAAACGTGTTCATTCCCCATCCACAGATTTGTTTTAATAATAAACTCACATAATTTTGTCCAGTTTCTCTGAAAACAAGACTTCATATAATGATTTTAAGAAAGTTTAGATATTTGTAGAGGAAAACAAGACAAACTTATTGAGGAAGATATACATTTTTTTTAGCTATGCATGCAACATTTAATACCATGCTCTGTTTTAAGACCCTAATTTGTGGAAGGGCGAATTAAGACTTTTTAAGACCCGGCAGAACACTTCGGCCCGTATTCATGAAGAGTCTTAGTGCTAAGAGTTGCTCCCAGTAACAAAATTATAAGAAAATTCATAGAAATGTGAGTGTTTCCTATTAAAATTAAAGAAAAGATCCTAGTAAAGAAAAACGTCATTGAGAAAGCATCTTAACCCTTAAAAGAGGACTTAAGGTCCAAAGTTGTTAGGAGTACGAATGAGGACTTTTAAGAGTTTCTTTAGCATCGAAGAACATGAACGAAACATGAAGAAGTGGAAGAAATGCATGACAGTGAGTTAATAAGACGCCACACATTAGATCGTGCAAGGATCGTGTTTGTGACCGACATGCTAACATCTCCGACACTGCGCAGAAATGGACGTAATCTCCACATTAACATATTTGGGAACTGTGAAATGCAACTATGCAGCAGTGATGATCTGGGTCTGTACCTGACAGCACTTTCAGAACCTTATTCTGTCACTGTACATTGCCTATAAAACATGTTAAGTATGACAGCATGGTAAATAAAAAATAAACAATATATATATACATATATAATGTGTGTGTGTGTGAGAGAGAGAGTATGGTAAAACAGGTACAATTACACCTGTAATTTCAAAGTGAAGGCTTATAATAAACCCTACTCTTAAAAGCACTCTTTTATTTCCTTATAGGACACCCAACCAATCAGTCTTCAAAAGAAGGTCACCCCCGCCTCCTCACTAAGATATACGTGTTTGTCTTTTCCTCACTCAGAGTTGCTCTTACATTGGTCCTGAATCACGTTTAAGGTAAGACTCCTAGTTAGAAATGTTTAAGCTAAATTAGGAGCTCTCTAGAGCAGTGCTTCCCAAACCTGTCCTTGAGGACCCCCTGACTTGCATATTTTGTATGTCTCGCTAATCAGACACACCCAATTTAGTTCTTGCCGTCTCTACTAACGAGCTGATGAGTGGAATCAGGTGTGGGCAGGGGGTCATCCGGGACAGGTTTAGGAAGCACTGCTCTAGAGGGAATATGGACCCTGGTCTTTTTAGAAGCTGTGTTGTATCTAAACAACTCCAGATTACGAAAACCGCATGTTGTTTAGATACCGTTTGTGTGTTCATTGCCTACACGATTCAATTATTTTATAAGCATCCCAACAAAAACTATCCTGAATCACTGATGAGTGATGTGTTTGTGTTCAGATGTCATACAGTCTTCTGGTCATCCTCGAAGCATTCTCTGGCTTCTTCTTTACTGCATCTCTCCTCAAAGCACTCGCGCTCCAGATTCCCCTTCAGGATCTCCTCCAGCAGGAACACATTGGCTCGTCTGGAGCGTAGCAGAAGCGCATTGGCTCGCCACCGGGACCGAAACACTGGAACACACCCAGAACTTCAACAAACACCACGCTGTGCACGTTTGACCAGCTATCTAACAGTAGCTACGAGCTATTTTTATGTGCATCTTGGGATATTGCATTAAAAAACTCTAGATTGAAATGCGAAGATTCGTATAAGTCCTAAAAATGCGCATAAAAAACATATTGAGTAGGATCAACTTTGTATCCGAACTACAATGGAAACACTAGCTATGTTTCCATCCAAATATTCAAATTAAACTTATGCGCAAAACTGGAATATCGCATTAAAATATATGCGAATAAAGCACCGTTTCCATCCAACGAGGTCAAAGAGAACAAAATCGTGACTTCCTAGTAAACAGTGACACTAAATATCACTACGAATAGCCACTGAATATAATAATTTTCATATATGACATAAACTACTTGCAGACGATACACAAAATGCGGTCATTATTTTCGAAGGAAATATAATATATATTGTAATATGATATGAAATTATTTTCAAGTTATCCTGTCCCATCGCGCAAAGCCACATGACTTTTTCGATGCGCATGGAGGAATTTATTCGGTAAATGTGTTTCCATCGTAGCATATGCATATTTTTTCTTATCGGATAAAAAATGTATCCTACTCAAATGTGCGCCATACGTTTTTAATGCGCATTTTTTAGAATTTATGCGCATCTTGACGTTTCCATCCAGCGTTCTTTTTTTATGTGATATTCCAATATGTGCATAAAATTAGGTGGATGGAAACGCAACTACTTTTACCGAATACATTTCACCATGCGCATTAAAAAGTTACGTGACTTTGTGCGATGGGATGGGAAAACCTGACTAGCAGCGGACCAATCTCGTTGCACAGCATCTGAAATGTTGTTTTGGTCGTTCTGAAAATTGGAGAAAAGTCTGTTGTTAAAGTATGATTGTCTTACATGACTGCGTTCGCAAACAGCAGCATCCGCCTCCGAAACCATTAACTGTATTTATTGTGTTTAATCGTATCATATATGAAAATTATTACATTCAGTGACTTCTCCTACTTAGTGATATTTAGTAGTTTATCAGGAAGTGATGATTTTGTTCTCTTTGACTCATTGGATGGAATCAATGCTTTATTCGCGAGTATGTTTTATGCGAGATTCCAGTTTTGCGCATAAGTTAAATTTGCAATATTTGTATGCGCATTTTGCATAAAAAACACTGAATAAATTCTAAAAATACACATGAAAAACGTATCTGCTCAACTAAGTTGTATAAAATTCGTATCCGGTAAGAAAACATACGCAACAACTACAATGGAAACACTCTTTTAATTAATAAATTCCTTAATGCGCATCAAATGAGACAACCAACCAATGGACAGATCTCATTTCACAGCATCTAAAAGGCTTGAGCAAAGTCTCGTCAAAATGCTTCGTTATAATTAACTCCCAGAACTTCGTTAGCAAACAGCAGTTTGCGAAAAAAATAAGTTAACATGACCACGTTTTGTCTGTGCGCTCTGAAGCTCGTTATTTATTATATATGGAAATATATGGAAATATATGGAAACAGTGCTTTATTCGCAACGGCTTTATGCGATATTCCAATTTAGCGCATACGTTAAATTCGTTACTTTGGATGGAAACATAGCTATTAGTAGCGAACGTCCTAATTAAACTAGTTAAACAGAGCGACAGCAACCATGAATCCAGAGTTGATCTCTCACCCGTCTGTTGATTCGCGGACGACACTTGATGAGCGATCAACGTGAAAAACAGCAGACGACTAATGAGTGATTCCATCGCGATCAATCGGCAGAAACTCTTAACAAATGTCAGTCACTGATCACAGCGATCAGCCGCTCGTCTGTAGCCCAGCCCACAATCAATAAAGTCAATAACATCAGTTCCTCTCCAAGAGTGTCTTCTTCAGGATTACTCTTACAACTACAACATTGAAGACACATGGGATGTTCAGAATTTGATATCAGCGCATTGATGCTTTCAGCTCTTTAATGCGCCGTGATTAAAACTGTTAACGAGCGAGTCACGTTTGTATGTTTTTCATTGATGGCTACATGGTAAATAGTGATAATGCTGTGTTTGAGAGACTCTGTGTGCTCAGCGTTGTCTATCTGGACTCTAGTCTGTCAACATGACCTCTGAACTCTTCATCCGTGTGTTTGTGAATGCCTCCACATACGGCTCGCTGCTTCATTTCTTGTCAAGAAGCACGTATGACTATATATGACAGGAATATGATCAAATCAAGAGTCGTCATTATTAAAACTGTAACATATCATTGGGATTAGTGTCACCCAGTTTGGTTTATAGGTAGAGTAAATTGAACGGTTATGAAGATGAACATGTTTTTCTGCAGAATATGGTCACTGATAAATCATGACTTAAAGGAACAGTGCACTATTTTTGTAAATATGCTCATTTTACGAGAATTAAAGAGTTGAGTTTTACTGTTTTTGAATCCATTTAGTCGATCTGGCGCTAGCACGTAGCTTAGCATAGATCATTGAATCTGATTAGCCGTTAGCATCTCGTTCAAAAGTGACGATATGTTTCCTATTTAAAGCGTGACTCTTCTGTAGTTACATCGTGTACTAAGACTGACGTCGTGATTTTCTAGAGCGATATGGCTAGGAACTATACTCTCGTTCCGGCGTAATAATCAAGGAGGTTTACCGCCGTACCGCAATGATATTACGCCACGCCTGAAAGTAGTCCCTATAGCTATATCATAACTAGTTACTAGCTTGGGACTTTTTCAGGCATCTTAGTACACAATGTAACTACAGAGGAGTCAAGCTTTAAATAGGAAATATATCAAAACTCTTGAGCGAGATGCTAACGGCTACTCAGATTCAAGTATCTATGCTAAGCTACGTGCTAGCGTCAGATCGTCTGAATGGATTCAAAAACAGTTAAACTAAACTCTTTAACTCTCAGGGAGTCGTAAACTGAGCCTATTTACAACAAATAGTGTACTGTTCCTTTAAGACTGTAAACAATGTTGATTTACATTGATTTTGATGTCAGACTGGTTCCCAATTTGCTTTGGGTTTTATACAAGCTGTCAACTTTAACTCACTTGACTTTATATGATATGAATATGATGGGAACAGCTTTAAAATAAAGTGTTGTCTTTATTAAAACTGCGAAACATCTCATTTGGATGATAGTCAACCTCTATAACTCATTATTTCATAATTGAGGATTTGATTAGATTGTTCAGAACTGGAGTAATTTATAGTGCGTTCAAGTTCTTCTGGAAAGTACGTATTTATGAATTAGTAAATCATAATCAGGTGCATTCAAGACAATTTTTACATAAAATTCCGAATTTAATCTCTACTTTTAAAACAACATGTTTTGCTTTTTAAGTTTTTATTCAATTTATGAAAATTATGTAAATTAAAATATTCAAATAGTAATATATTTTATGTCGTAATTGCGCAATACAATGATATTTTGTACATGCGACATTAAATGACAAACTATGTAAAATTGTATTCAATACAATTCGATAAATGATGGAGTGTTCCTGTGGCTCAGTGGTAGAGCATTGCGTTAGGAGCGCAAAAGGTTGTGGGTTCAATTCCCAGAGAACACACTTACTGACAATACATGTATAACCTGAATGCACTGTAAGTCGCTTTGGATAAAAGCGTCCGATAAATGCATAAATTTTAAATGTCTACATCTTAGATATTCTCTCAACTCAAGGCTTAAAGAAAGTTTCGAGTTTCTTTCGTGGCAGTAAAAACCATCCAATCTATCCGACATGATTTGAAAGCACCATTACATGCATTTGATAGATTATGTAGACAAACAAAATAATGTCATTGATGAATCAACACCAATTAAAAGACAGTAAGACGTCAGAATCTGCGTACAGACGTCTTCTGAAGCACCTCTCGCTTTGCTTTGGCTTTAATAAAAGCTGTCAATTTCTAATTAGAAAACACATTTAACTTTATATGATATGAATATGATATAAACAGCTTATAAAATAAATTGTCATCTTTATTAAAACTGTGAAGCATCTCATTTGGATGATAGTCAAGAACACTGACAAACCATTTGACCTCAATAATGTATTTAAGAGCGAAAAATTATGTAACTAGAAATCATATTATTTGATTAGATTGTTCATAACTGGAGTAATTTATAGCGCGTTCAAGTCCTCCTGGAGCATTCGTATTTACGAGTTATGACGTCAAGTCACTTTGGTCGACGTACAATTCTATATAAAACATGATAAAAAAACAAGCTTTAAGTGTGTTTTAAGTTTTTATTCAATTCATGAATTTTGTAAATTCAAATATTGAAATAGTAATTGTACAATTATTATCGTAATTGTACAATACAATGCTATTTTAACATGTGCGACTTTAAATGACAAGATATATAAAATTGTAATCATTTTACCAGATTTACCATCAATACAGATAGTACATGCATCGCATCCTAGATGTTCTCTCACTGATGCTCTTAACTCGAGGCTTAAGAAAGTTTCGGGTTTACAATGTAGTGGCGTTCAACTCGTAAAAAAGATCTGACATTATTTGAATGCACCATAATTATTTGTGACACTGGAGCACAAAAGCAGTTATAAGCAGCACAGGTATATTTGTAGCAATAGCCAACAATGCACAGGGCTCTAGAGTACGACCTAATTTCTCAATGATATGGCTAAAAAAATCTGAGGTCGCACTGGTGCGACCAGCTGTTCGAGAAAAGAAAAAAAAGTCTCCGCGACTCTGAAAGTCTCCCTGTGGTTCAACAACAGACACACATTAGGCCCATATCATGGTCTAAACCAATCAGAGATAGTGAAGGGCGGACCCCCCTCTGATTGGCCGTGGTCCAAAGAAGTTTGAGAAGCACTGCACTAGAGCATCCCTTAATTCAGACACAGTAGAAGATCTGATAAGAATCAGTGTAGAGGGGTCAAGTCTGGAAGATGTTGATGCTAGAGAGAGTGTGGCCAGCTGATTTAGCCAAGGCCAAAGATCAAGAAGGACAAACTACAGGAGTTGGCCATCCGAGGGGCATGTGACTGCGATGGAGGATAGTCCATAAGACACTGAGCCATGAGATGTTCAGTTTGACGCCCTTAAAACACTTAATTTAGATTTTCTTTTTATTTAATTTATCTTGAGATGTTTTAAGTTTAAATTTCAGTTCACTTTTTCAGTAAGTTTCCTTTCTTGTAGAATTATGCTTCAAATAAAGAACTTTATGCTGAGCAGATTGTTAGTTAATAGTTTACAAGTCAATATTGGCTATATGAAAATTTAGGTGCACCTAACTTTTGTGCTGAAAAAAAGTTAGGCGCACAAGTGCAACCAGTTGAAAACGTTAGTCTAGAGCCCTGATACATTGCATGGGTCAAAACTATAAATTTTTCTTTTATGACAAAAATCATTAGATATTAAGATCATGTTCCAAGAAGATATTTTGTGTCGTAAATATATCAAAACTTAATATTTGATTAGTAATATGCATTGTTAAGAACTTAATTTAAACAACTTTAAAGATGATTTTCTCAATATTCAGATGTTTTTGCACCCTCAGATTCCAGATTTTCAAATATTGTCCAAACCATACATAAATGGAAATATGATTTATTCAGCTTTCATAAGATGCATAAATCAAAATTTCACTAAATTGACCCTTATGACTGGTTTTGTGGTCACATATGCGTATAAAAATGTATGAAAGAAAATTGATGAATCAACACAAATTAAGGCAGTAAGACGTCAGACTCTGCGTACAGGTGTCTTCCGAAGCAGCGCCCGCTTTACTTTGGCTTTTATAGGCGCTTCCATCTGTGGCATGACTTTGGCCATGGCGTTACGGATCCACGAGATGTATTTGGAGACCTGTGTGTAGATGCCGTACTTGCCCTTCCGGGCGCACCCTTCACCCCAGCTGACCACGCCCGTCACAAACCACGTGCTTTTGTAGCGCGTCACGTGTGGCCCGCCGCTGTCGCCTTGACACGCATCCTTCTCCTCCTGATCATATCCGGCGCAGAACATGCGGTTGGAGATCTTAAACTTGCTGGACTCGATGCACTTGGCGCGGTCGACGTACGGGACGGTCAGCTTCTGCAGGACGGTGGACTGGAGACCGCCCTCGCGCACGCGGCCGAAGCCGCTCACCAGTCCGTCCTCCTGGAGCATCAGCACACGCTCGGCGAAGTCAGGCTCCGGGAGGCAGGCGGGGATGATAAACCTGGTGAATCTGATGGGATTGCTGAGCTTGATGAGGGCGATGTCGTTGTGGTAGGTGTCAGCCTTGTAGTTCTTGTGAATCAGAATCTCGTCTACGTCGTGCATGACCTCATGACCCTCTTTGACCAGCGTGTCGAACTCACCTGATAGGAAGACACAAACAGGAGTGACATCTCAAGATGGACACTTTTACCGAACTCTCTAGTGATGTTTCTCCTGAGAGTAATCTCACACGTGTCTCCTCTAGAGTTTAGGAAGAGATCTCAACCAGTGTTGGGGAAAGTTACGTTTAAAAGTAATGCATTACGATCAGTGTTGGGGAGGTAACGCATTACAAGTAACGTGAGTTACGTAATAATATTACTTTTTTCAAGTAACTAGTAAAGTAACGCATTACTTTTTAATTTACAAGAAAATATCTGAGTTACTTTTTACCCATTTATTGATGACATTGCGCTGTGTGAACATGTTACTGTAGTTATAGACTAAATATGAATGTGTATTAATTCATCCCACTCGCAAAAAACAGATTCAGTATTCATCAAAATTTATTAAAACAGTGAAATGCAAACTCAGAATATGACGCAAACCTGCAATAATTAAATATGTTAAACAACACAAATATATCTAATCTCATTTTATTAAACGATGTGTTTGCTGCTGATCTTTGATGATCCAGTTCAACCATACTAATAAGCAAACATGACTTTACATAAACTAACAATTGTGCTTCATTGTTTTGTTTTTAATTACTGAAGAGTGTTGAACTTATTCTCCTGTGTTCTTCTGTACAGACGTGATTTACTCGTCCTTCAGTCTGAGGTTTATTCATTACACTTTTTGGTGTGAAAGGCTTTTATGTTTGCTATAAATATAACTTTTTGTATTAAAAACAAACAATCAAGCCCTGCTCATATTTAAAAAGTAACGTAACGCATTACATTCCATAAAAAGTAACTAAGTAACGTAATTAGTTACTTTTTTAGGGAGTAACGCAATATTGTAACGCATTACTTTTAAAAGTAACTTTCCCCGACACTGTTTACGATATTATGTTACTGATTTCGTAACTTAGTTACTTTTGAGTTACTTTTTAAATATGGACAGGAGTTAACAGGGCAGTAAATGAACCAAACCCACCCGAACTGACTTTAACATAAACACACATAACATTGCTGATACAAAAACCCAACCATCTTGCTTAAATCAACTCTAAACAAATACCCACAATGTACCTGGCTGCTAGCTCTGACTGCTGAGTCATTACAATATGTTTAAATGAAAACGAAAAGAGGCAGTGGTGTTCGATATATAGCGGCGAGCGGGCTGATGTTATCAAGTATGCTGCTCTTTGCAGAATTACCGGACTTGAGTCGTTTTGTCCGTGAGGAGCTCACACTCCCGAGTCTAACTCGTTAAGTCCGAGGATGCAAGTCTGAAATTAGCGTACCTGGTATTGAGAAACGCGCGCAGACCTAACATAACGTTGCCTAATGTTCTCAGTAGTTTCGACCGCGATGGAAATGTAGACAGCAACAGGTCTGGGGGGGGGGGGAAGTTCCCAGGACATGTTATTCCAGGTAATTTTGGTGGAAAAGCGGCTATAACTAATCGCTGCCTGGGTCACGTAGGCTACGTATATGTGGGGCAGAGCTATCAAAATAGGGGCGGGACCTTTTGTGGGGAGGGGCGTCTTTGTTTTGGTGATTTCAAATATCAACATTGACTTCCAGAAATCGCTTACCCTGCCTTTAATGTTGAGAAAATATTAAAAATTTCAACAAACCTCCATTATTGTGATCAGTGTTTGCTTTAGTTGCGCTTTTGTACTTTAATGTTAGATTTTCATTGTCTCTTGTAACAATGTGCTAAAATGCATTTGTTGAGGCAATGAAAACTAAGATCCATTGGGATCAGATGATGGTGACTGTAATCAATTGTAAGGTTATTTAAATAATTGCTCACAAGTGTGTTGTGTCTTTTATGCGCGATTAATGATTGATACTACAGTGTGAGATTAAAGCAGTTGTACGGCTTTCACACGTCTATGAATTAACAGTAAGTTGATGAATCAATTAGACATAAAGCGTATGAAATTCAATAATGGTGACTATCAACAAAATATTTCTTTACGCTGAAATGCATGCTGGGTATCGACATAGCACAAAACACAATCATGACTCCCAGCATGCATTGCAGCTGATCTGTTAATCTGAATTAACATAAAAACGTCTCTTTCTTTATTAAAGCATAAGTGTTTATATGCAAACACTATAGTAAGAGTCAAGAGTCCAACTAAAGCAAACACTTATCACAATAAAGGTGGTTTTTAATGGTGAAATTACATCATGACAATGTGAACAGCACAAACCTCAATCTGATATTTCCAATTCAGATTTGTGCCGCTTGCATATGTGCTACTAAATCCGATATTGTTTTGCAATGCGACGAAGGGCTCATCACACTGCTGTCTTTTGTCATAGCCTTGTCTTTATTTTTCATATTGCCTGTGCAGACTTTATCTGGCTTCTACAGCAATCACACAATAAATAAACGCATAATCGCTTACTTTACGTCCTCCGTGTTTACTTCCATATGATAAGTGGTGCCAAATCCACAGTTTCAACAGAATTGGAACAAGAATTGGCCTACCTTTTCCACTAACACCACTAAAGCAATATTTACCCCCCTGAACATAATTGGGCTAGTTTTGAGAAGCAATTGGATGGTAACCCTGTTTGTATCAATGTTGTATTTTGTGCATGAACCATGATCTGTACACATTGTAAATCTGAAATCGGCTACATTAACACACAATGTGAACAGCTATATAAACAATCTGAATTGAGTACTAAGGCTCGCAGTGTGAACATAGCCAAACAAGAGTGAGATCCCTTTAATATCTCAGTTACTTCTCTTAGATAGAAAAAGGGGTTGATTGAGACTTTACTGAACTCTCCATGAGTAATCTCACATGTGTCTCCTTTAGGAAGAGTTAAGTGAATTTGTATTGTTTCAGCTACACAGAAAATCTATGTTTCTACATTATATTTAGGAGTGGTGACTATGTAAAGTTGATGTCCATATGGCATAAATGTACAGTAAAAATCTGTAAAAATTAGCAGTTAGCTAAAGACGGTGTACACTATTAATAGAAATCATTATGATGCAATTAAACTTATAGCAAAATTCGGTAGTTTTGTATGTTGGCTCAGGATTGGCATCATCTCAGATCTAAGCCTTGTTTCAAACTTTGCTCATATTTGCGATAAATAAAAATTCAGAGATCTCCGTATGAACGTACATTTCACATCCAATGATCAGAGCTGCTCCGTATTCATATTCAGCTCTAGACTCTTACTGGACAATGACTAGTGACTCGTTTATTTCTTTTTGTCAGTTTGATGAATAAAAAACAGTGTTATTTTAGTATCATTGAGATACTATTATAGTTTTTATTAATATCTTGAAATTTTATTTTATCTTTTACTTTTGCTTTTGTCATTTTTATTGATTATTAATATTATTTTAAAAGTCTTATTTAGTTTTTATTAATGTATTTTCCCCCAATTTTAGTTCTACTCCTTTTTTTACATTATTAAACGGAATGAAAGTGAGAAATGTTGCCATGGCAACTAACTGAAATAATATGAGTTCAAGGTCTAAATATATATATATATTTTTTTAATTCAGTTACATTTTATTTTATTTCGAGTATAAAAAAAAAAGGTTAGTACTAGTTTTATTCAACTATAATAACCCTTATGACAGCACCATAAAATATACTGATACGAAAGCACAATAACATATTATAAAAAAAATTGCTGTATTATGGAGATTTACTCTTGTTTATTTGATGCATATCAATCAGCTTTTTTGTGGATCAAATTTCTGAAAATGTGCATGAAAATATTTCACAAATGATGAAATTTTAAATAAAGAATAATATCTTGAAATTTTATTTTATCTTTTATTTTTGCTTTTGTCATTTTTATTGATTATTAATATTATTTTAAAAGTCTTATTTAGTTTTTATTAATGTATTTTCCCCCAATTTTAGTTCTACTCCTTTTTGTACATTCTTAAACTGAATGAAAATGAGAAACGTTGCTATGGCAACTAGCTGAAATAATATGAGAATTACATTTATTTTATTTTTTTTATTCAGTTAAAGTTTATTTTATTTGAAGTAAAACATAACAAAAACAGTTTAGTACTAGTTTTAGTCAACTATAATAAGCATTATGACAGCACCATAAAATATACTGATATGAAAGCGCAATAAAAAAGAATGGTGGATTATGGAGATTTACTTGATGCATATCAATCAGCTTTTTTGTGGATCAAATTTCTGAAAATGCATGAAAATATTTCACAAATGATAAAATTTTAAATAAAGGGTCACGGCACCATTTCCTGATGCTCATATAAAAAGTCGTACCTACAACCACCCGGGTGGAGAGCGACTGATTCATGCAGTGAGCGGCCGACAAGACGAAGTACTCGTTTAAGACGGTGCCACCGCAGAAGCCGATGTTGTTTTCGTTGATGAGAAGAGCCTGAGAGAAGATCCAACATCAACACGCTCAAACTGACATATTTCATGTCTCCAATGTAAAGTTTCATGCAAAATTATTTCACCCAAAAATTACAATTCAGTCATTAATCACTCATGTCGTTCCAAAACCTTCGTTCATCTTCAGAAAAACGAATTAAGATATTTTAGATGAATTCCGAGAGCTATCTGACCCTCCATAAACAGCAATGTAATTACCACAATCAAGGCTCAGAAATGTAACAAGGACATCGTTAAAATAATCCAAGTGACATCATCAGTGGTTCAACCATAATTTCACGAAGCTACGAGAATACTTTGTGTATTATTTTGGAGAGTATCACATATATAAACAACGTATGCTGTTTGCGCCACACGGATACGTTTTCTACGTTGTTTACGCTTTGATCTGAACGTAAACAGCATATCCGCGTACATACGTTGTTGCATCTGTTGTTTACATATGTGATGCTGTCCAAAATGGCGCTTTAGGGTGATAATGTTGAATAAAGTCGTTATTTAGTTTTCTTTGCGCACAAAACGTAGTCTTGTAGCTTCGTAAAATTACGGTTGAATTACTCAGTAACATGGATTATTTTAACAATGCCCTTGCTATGTTTCTGAGCCTTGATGGTGGTAGGATCCTTGCTGTCTATGAAGGGTCAGATAGCTCTCGGATTTCATCAAAAATATCTTTAGTTGTTTTTCGAAGACAAATGAAGGGATTTGGAACGACATGAGGGTGAGTCACTAATGACAGAATTAAATTTTTGTGTGAACTGTCTCTTTAAAGAAGAGTCGCTACCTGCCATGGACAGTCTCCAGGAAGACACTCCGCTCCGTTCACGATTCTCTGGTCTCCCCCGTAGGACTTGGGCAGAATGAGTTCCTCCTCCACCTGATCCTGCTCGAAGAGGCCAAACATGCTGTGTGTCCCATTGCCAGGCGAGTTCATGGCATCTACGACAGGCTCATTGGTGGTCTCCTCTTCATTCTCAGTGTTGTTGATGTGTATGTTGTTTAAGATGCTTCTGGTCTTCTGAGGATGGACCACGCCGCATTTGAAAGGATCTGAAACCAAAAGGTGTTTAGGATGGATAAACATCTCGCTTGAAGTCAAAAGCTCATTTACCTTCAGAGTGACACGACTTTCCATTATTGGCCAGCTCGTAGCCTTTAGCGCACGAACAGGTGACGATATTGTTCTCCACCCTGCAGAAATGATCGCAGCCGCCGTTTTCGCTCTCACAGAGCGCAGGAATAACTGCAGCGAGACACACCAGAGAGAAACTCATCAACGCTAATCGACTGAAGGCTTGTTGTGTTATTGTCAGTGTGGCTCAATACAATTATAAATTAGTATTTTTGTGCAGACTAGCTTCTTGGAAGGGAGAGCTGGTTATGAATTCTTAAAGGGACGTGTTTCAGTCATTATTTCATATTTATCCTGTTGACTGACAACATAAACAGTCAAATATATAAAGTAAAACAGTTTTATTGAGAATTTGGCTGCATTAAAATACAGTATGAGTACAGAGAGACGATTAGACAGAACAGAACAGTTATTTTTTTCTTTACTTTGTCATTTAGCAGACGCTTTTATCCAAAGCGGCTTACAAATAAGAAGTAACTCAAATTAAAAGTTAAAACTATACATAATATATACACACATTTAAGAAGATAAAGACATGAAATAAACATGACAAATGCATACAACATTTCAAAACTAAACATTTAAATGAAAATAAAGCTAAAAAAAAATCAAAATATTAAATCAAGAAAAGGTATGAGTATAAAAATGCTTCTAACATAACACTAAAGGCCTAAGTATACTTCTTTTTTGCATAGTAAGAATTGGTTATAAAAACTGTAAATACTTTTTTTTTCATTATGTTTAGTGCAATTATTTGGTAGTCTGTGGTGGGATGGGGCGCAGGATTGTTTTATGGGTTTAAGGGGGGGGGGGGGGTTTGAGAAGCACTGCACTAGAGCATCCCTTCGTTCAGACACAGTGGAAGATCTGATAAGACTCAGTGTAGAGGGGGGGGGGGGGGGGCACTAGAGCGTCCCTTCGTTCAGACACAGTGGAAGATCTGATCAGACTCAGTGTAGAAGGGCCAAGTCTGGAAGATGTTGATGCTAGAGAGAGTGTGGCCAGCTGGTTTAGCCAAGGACAAAGATCAAGAAAGCTAAACTACAGGAGTTGGCCATCCGAGGGGCATGTGACTGCAATGGAGGATAGTCCATAATACATTGAGCCATGAGATGTTCAGTTTGACGCCCTTAAAACACTTAATTTAGATTTTATTTATCTTGAGATGTTTTAAGTTTAAATCTCTGCTCAGTGAAGCACTTTAAGCACCAACACTTTTTCAGTAAGTTACCTTTCTTGTAGAATTGTGCTTCAAATAAAGAACTTTATGTTGACCAGATTGTTAGTTAGTCGTTTTACTAGTCAATATTGCCTATATAAAAATGTGGGTGCACCTAACTTTTGTGCTTAGGCGCACCAGTGCACCCAGTGCAAAAAGTTAGTCTAGAGCCCTGCTTACTGTAGCTCTAGACTAAATATCAACATGATCTTACTGTAGCTCTAGACTATATATTGACATGATCTTACTGTAGTCCTAGACTAAATATCAACACGATCTTACTGTAGTTCTAGACTAAATATCAACACGATCTTACTGTAGTTCTAGACTAAATATCAACACGATCTTACTGCAGTTCTAGACTAAATATCGACACAATCTTACTGTAGTTCTAGACTAAATATCAACATGATCTTACTGTAGTTCTAGACTAAATATCAACATGATCTTACTGCAGTTCTAGACTAAATATCGACACAATCTTACTGTAGTTCTAGACTAAATATCAACATGATCTTACTGTAGCTCTAGACTAAATATCGACACAATCTTACTGTAGTTCTAGACTAAATATCAACATGATCTTACTGTAGTTCTAGACTAAATATCAACACGATCTTACTGCAGTTCTAGACTAAATATCGACACAATCTTACTGTAGTTCTAGACTAAATATCAACATGATCTTACTGTAGTTCTAGACTAAATATCAACATGATCTTACTGTAGTTCTAGATTAAATATCGACATGATCTTACTGTAGTTAACCAATGTCTTTGCTACTGACCTTCAATGATCCAATTCAACCATACTAAGCAAAAATGAAAAAATATATTCTTCATGTGATTAGTTTGAACTGCGCCCTCTACTGTACAGATGTGAATTTACGTCTCCTTCAGCCTAATTCGGATTCACTTCACTTTTGTTGTGAAAGAGCTTTTACATTTGTAAAATAAGACTTTGTATATTAAAAACAAACATGCAAGCCCTGCCCAGATTTAAAAAGTAAAAGTAACGTAACGCATTACTTTACATAAAAAGTAACTAAGTAATATAATTAGTTACTTTTTTTAAGGGAACAACGCAACATTGTAATGCATTACTTAAGTAAAAGTAACTTTCCCCAACATTGGTGATTACTGAACAAAATGCATCTCTTTACCGATCTCACAGTTGTAGCCCTTAAAGCCTTGCTGACAGAAACATGTGTACGGTCCGATCGTGTCTTTACACTCGCCGCTGTTGAGACACGGGTGGGACAAACACGCGTCTCCATCTGAACACACACCGAACACACAAGCACTCATATCAAGACTTACTTCACCATTAAAACCAAGCTGAACCCAAGGATCGTTGCATACTCACCAACATACTTGTGCCAGAACTCATCCTGAGAGAAAACACAACACACATCCATCAGATGAAATGAACACACACTCGATTCTTTTGAACTGCATTTATTTTGATGTTTGTTTTCATTGGAACAGACCATTAACCCCATGCTTTCTTTTACATGTGGTTATTTTAGCAGCAAAAAAATAGCATTTTCATCAAATGGTTTAAGTTTCTCATACAGCCTGAACATGTTTCACTGTATTTATATTGGCCAGGTCAAGTTCAATAGTTCAACTCTGTTATGGATAAATTCACACTGATAATAGTTACTAGCTATTGGCTGTGACATTTCGGCACATAACATGTTTAGAAAAAGTTAATATTTGTAAGACACTCGGAAACTTCATATTACACAAATTATAAGCGGATGCGGATACTGAGGTAATCGAGTCCATCCCTAGCTATGTTTTCATCCAAAGTTATGAATTTAATTGTGCACAAAACTATAATACTGAATTTTGAATAAAACACCATTTCCATCCTACGTCCTCACAATGGAAACTGGCCCAAAATATCAATAATACAAATTTTAATCAGTGCAACCACTAAACCTTTAGCACTTTATTATCCACATTATAATAAATGACTTGCTCCACATGAAACGCAGTAACAAACTCTGTTGTGTTATCTTGCGTTGGTCGCGTGATGTTTGGAAACACAACTGTGCGACTCGACTACCAAATCATTTTGATGGCTCGGGCATTTTATAATTATTAAAACAATATTTAAGATGGTGTGCGATGAGATCGGCGCATGATCCAGTCACATGAATTTTTTGATGCACATAGAGGAATTAATTCAGTGTTTCCATTATAGTTATTGTGCATTCTTTTCTTATTAGCTATAGAAATGATCAAACTCATTTGAGCACATAATTTAATATAAACAATATAATTTTTTATGCACAACTTTAATGTGCATCTTGGTATTTACATCCAGCATACAAAATCCCCAAAATTGCACAAGAGTAGGTAGAGTAAACATGACCAATGTCTGCAGTCCTTACGACTCTGGCAATTTGAGCCTGAGGTGGTACACATGATGTCCTGAATATTTCCAGTGACATATTTTAAAATGAACAAACAAACAAGCCACCGACCGTCTTTTTAACATCCTCGAAGATTTCTCTGGCCTCCTCATAACTGCAACGCTCCTCAATGCACTCGCGCTCCATGTTTCCCTTCTTTAGCTCCTCGAACATGGTGTTGGCGCGCCGGCGCCGGCTCAAGACCTGACTGGCATCTCGACTGTGGAGGAAGACTGGAGAAACATATAACATATAACACATACCATCATTATCATTAATGCCTCCCTCCTAACCCTAACCCTCCTGTTCCTGTGGCTCAGTGGTAGACCATTGTGTTAGCAGTGCAAAAGGTTGTGGGTTCAATTCCCAGGGAACACACATACTGACAAAAAAAATGTATAACCTGAATGTACTTTAAGTCGCTTTGGATAAATGCATAAATGTAAATGATAGCAGCAGAAGAGCCGAGTGTTGAGAAATAAGCCAAACCTGATCATTAGCACACTCAAACTCACTCTGACATTGATTAGGCCTTAAACAACAAACCTTCAGGTCAAGATAAAGAGAAATACGAGTCATTCTGAAGCTTTGGTCTGTTCGGTCGAGACGACACACTCACCTTCTGAGCTCACACTGTGTATTAGAAACAAGCAGAGAACATTCCAGAAGACCCAAGACATTGTGGTTGATCAGCGTCCAGCTATTTCACATTAAAGGATCGTCAGAAACCAGACAGAAGGTCAATGAACTGAGCGCTGGGAGGGAGAGAGAGACAGGGGGAGGAGAAACTGACAAGAGGACAAAGTGAAGACTCAAGACACGTGGAATATTTCAGTTCCGAGCCCTTAAAACTTTCCACAACTCTATACAAACACTGATTCGAGAGCCGCAGCCAAGCGGAAGATTATCAGAATCTGTTTCTCACACAACACATGAATATAGTACAGAAGACTCAAATGAGAGTTCAAGTATGCAAGGGATTCATGAAGAGCCTAATGCACTTACATTTATTAATTTAGCACATGGCTTTATCCAAAGAGACTTACAAAGGAGGAATACAACAAGCAAAAGATCTTAAAGGGCTGGTGATACAACCGTTTAGTCTATAATTTGATAATCTAAATAAGACGTTATGTCCTCTTTGAGGTCACAGAGATGAAGATGGGCTGTTAAAGAGGTCATGACATGGATTTTTTAATTTCATTATCATTTTAGAATATTCCTTGAGGTTTACTTATAACGTTAATAAATTTTTTGACAAATAAATATGATTATTTTCAACCCTCTGTCTAAAACGACCTGTGACCTGGCTTGTTGTGATTGGCTAAAGTCACTGCATAGGAAACAGTATCAAGGCATGTGAGTGCAAAATAAAATGCTAATTTAAAGCGTTATGAAATAATTCACTTATGGTTTGTGATACAGATCTAGTGTCGCTTCATTTTTTAACGAATGTTTCTTTGTGACTCTCCATGGCACCATGCCTCGTTTACAAAACAAAATGCTCCGAACAAACACATAATCGTCAGACACGATCCGGGACGCTATTAAAAATAAACGATCCACTCGTTCCTTACGCTGGGATCCTTCTGATATCTGTACAGCGAGCTGTTTAAACCAAACGCGTCAACGCTAACGATCTTTCACTCATGTGTCCTGACGACAGACTCGTATCTGTAACTGTATCCAGTGTAGACAAGATTGTGATTTATATTCGCTTTTGACACAGCGTGATCAAGTGTTAGCGACTGAACACCAGTGGGCGGGGCCTATGGGGAGAAGAAGACTATTCGTCGATGTCTTGCTCTGGAGGCGTGTTTATGCAAATGTTTGTGCACCTGTGACATCATCTTGCACCTCGGATCCAAACGAGACGTTTTTGGAGCTTTATTAAATAACTGCTTTGTTTATAATGATGAGGACATTTTAAGCTTTAATGATCTGTTGGCATACAAGAGATCTTTGTACCAAGGCAAATTAGATTTTTTTCGTGTCATGACCCCTTTAACTCTCTTTTATTGGAATATCTAAACCTTATATGTTATCCTGGAGCACAAAAGCAGTCATAAGCAGCACTGGTATATTTGTAGAAATAGCCAACAGTACAGTATATGGGTCAAAATTATACATTTTTCTTTTATGCCAAAAATCATTAGATATTAAGATCATGTTCCATGAAGATATTTTGTACCGTAAATATATCAAAACTTAATTTTTGATTAGTAATATGCATTGCTAAGAACTTCATTAGAACAAATTTAAAGATGATATACTCAATATTATTATTTTTTGCACCCTCAGATTCAAGATTTTCAAATATTGTCCAAACCATACATCAATGGAAATATTATTTATTCAGCTTTCAGATGTTATATAAATCTCATTTTCTGAAACAAATTACCTTTATGACTGGTTTTGTGGTCCAAGGTCACTTATCTGTGTTTTATCAGACTAATATAATGTACACAAAACTTACAAAATGTCTAACATCGGACCCTACACAGGGTCACGTCTGGTGTATGATTAGCAACATCTGCACAAGAAAATCAATGCTGTTTCAGTTAATGACTGCCTAAAAGTCTCTCAAACACACCAAAGTGATCCCTAAAACCAACACACGTGAAGATCAGACGCATGAATAACAAAAGCACAAACTCAGAGTGAGTGTTTTATTTCAAAGCTCATTAAAGACATTAATAGCGAGCAATCGGCTCAACTGGAGACCCAGGGGTTTTCATAACCACCTCAAGCCATTTCAAGAAGTTGGAGACTTTGGTGTAAATCCCATAGTACCCTGGCTGATCACAGCCTTTACCCCACGACACGACGCCCGTTAGGAAGGACGTTCCCTCGTAGCGGGAGACCAGCGGACTGCCGTCATGTCCTCTGCAGGACTCCTGGATGCCCTTGGTGTAACCCGCGCAGAACATGTTTGCCGTGATGTTGACGCCGCTCTTCTCTGCACACTGCGCTGCAGGCATCAGAGGGACGGCTAGCCATTGCAGTGTGGAGGATAAAGGGCCTTCAAGGCCTTTGGAGGGGTGGATGTTGTCCCCTGCGGTTCGCTTGCCCCATCCGCTGAGCGTGTGGAAGCGGATGGCCGTGAGCTCGTTTTGTGCCAGCTGTGGTGTTGGTAGGCATACGGGCACGGCGTATGTGGAGCGCTTGGCTTCTCCACGCAGCTGAAGAAGAGCCAAGTCGCTATCCAGTGACACAGGGTTGTAGCTCTCATGGATGACCACACAAATAACATCATACGCATCCTCCGAGCCGTCCATCACATCCAGGTCATGATCACCTGAGAACAAACCAAATCGCTGCATTTCTCACTCGATATTTATTTAGACTAAATATCGACACAATCTTACTGTAGTTCTAGACTAAATATCAACATGATCTCACTGTAGCTCTAGACTAAATATCAACATGATCTTACTGTAGCTCTAGACTAAATATCAACATGATCTTACTGTAGTTCTAGACTAAATATCAACATGATCTTACTGTAGCTCTAGACTAAATATCAACATGATCTTACTGTAGATCTAGACTAAATATCGACATGATCTTACTGTAGTTCTAGACTAAATATCGACACGATCTTACTGTAGTTCTAGACTAAATATCAACACGATCTTACGTTAGCTCTAGACTAAATATCGACATGATCTTACTGTAGTTCTAGACTAAATATCGACACGATCTTACTGTAGTTCTAGACTAAATATCAACATGATCTTACTGTAGCTCTAGACTAAATATCAACATGATCTTACTGTAGTTCTAGACTAAATATCAACATGATCTTACTGTAGCTCTAGACTAAATATCAACATGATCTTACTGTAGCTCCAGACGAAATATTGACATGATCTTACTGTAGTTCTAGACTAAATATCGACACGATCTTACTGTAGTTCTAGACTAAATATCAACATGATCTTACT
Organism: Schizopygopsis pylzovi; assembly: GCA_027422435.1. Lineage (NCBI taxonomy): Eukaryota > Metazoa > Chordata > Actinopteri > Cypriniformes > Cyprinidae > Schizopygopsis > Schizopygopsis pylzovi. The sequence continues at coordinate 27,922 of JAPDDL010000484.1, forward strand.
GTAGTTCTAGACTAAATATCAACATGATCTTCCTGTAGTTCTAGACTAAATATCAACATGATCTTCCTGTAGTTCTAGACTAAATATCAACATGATCTTACTGTAGTTCTAGACTAAATATCAACATGATCTTACTGTAGTTCTAGACTAAATATCAACATGATCTTACTGTAGTTCTAGACTAAATATCAACATGATCTTACTGTAGTTCTAGACTAAATATCAACATGATCTTACTGTAGTTCTAGACTAAATATCAACATGTATTTACTCATCTCACCTGCACAAACACACATTATTTATCAAAATCAATAAAAACAGTCAAATGCAAATGCATTACGAGTAACGTGAGTAACTAGTAAAGTAACGCATACATTTTTTATTTACAAGAAAATATCTGAGTTACTAAGTAAGTTTTCCATGTATTGACTGACAGCTCTCCTGTCAATAAATAAGAAACAAAGAAAATAAATCAGATTTAGTATTCCCTAAAATGAATAAAAACAGTGAAATTCAAATTCTGAATATGATGCAAACCTGCAATAAATAACAAATATCGGTAAATCTTACCTTATTTTGCGGTGTCCTTGTTACACGTTACAATAAAAGTACTTACTATAATAATAACAATAAATTATGCATAATTAAATCCCTAAGCTAAACCCTAATCCTAACCTTATAGTAAGTACTGTACATGTAGTTAATTAATATTACTCAGTACTTACTGTAAATGTATACAGTAAGACACCTTAAAATAAAGTGTAACCCAAATATCCTTTAAGTATTTAATCCCATTTTATTAATCAATTCAACTATACTAATAACAAAAATTGGCTTTAGATACACATAAAAGTTTGCTGAAGAGTTTTAATCTTCCTTCTCTAGCGTCATATTCTTCATGTAATCCAGAATGAGGCTAATTAATTCAGAAAGGGCTTTTACGTTCGCCAAAAATATCACTTTTGTATATTAAAAACAACGCCCGGCCTAGATGCAAAAAGAAGCGCAACGCATTACTTCCCATGAAAAGTAACTAAGTAATGTAATCCGTTACTTTTTAAGCGAGTAACGCAATATTGTAATGCATTGCTATACAACACTGAATAAATATGATTTGACTTTACATCCCACAATGACAGAAACACATCAGATACCTGTGATAACCTTCAAACGCTTCATGTCCTTCTGATGAACGCAGTGAGCAGCGGTTACGACCCAGTTATTGTCCAGAAGAGCCGCTCCACACAGACTCTTGCCGTTATAATCTATCAACACCTGAGACAAATAATACAATCATACAGTCACTCACTCTCATGATGCTGCGATGCGACGTACACATCTACAGTTACCTGCCAAGGACAGTGACCTCTGGGGCAGTGGATTCCACCCACGATCTGTTTTTGGGAGTTTTTCTGAAGTGGAACCTTTCCACACGGATATTCGACTGCAGAGGAAAACAAAACACCAACTAGAAAAGGAAAGTTTGTCAAGAGAAACGTGGAATGTTGGCTTGAATGTTTTATACGCCTTTATTACTTGGGGCCAGATTTACTAAAAGCACAAACTGTTGTTTAGCATTAAATTACACCCTTGTGTTCCTGTAGCTCAGTGGTAGAGCATTTGTGTTAGCAGCGCAAAGGTTGTGGGTTCAATTCCCAGGGAACACATATACTGATAAACGATGTATAGCCTGAATGTATAGCACTGTAAAGGTGCGTTCACACCAGATGCGAATTAAGCGAATAAATCACGCTATTCGCGCGTAGTTGGACGCTTTAACATTTTGAGTTTACTGGCTTTATTCGCGCGTGAAAATTTGCATCATTCGCACGTGAAATTCACTACACAACAGTCCTTCATTGTTGTTTTGGATTTTTTGCCTCCGCTCGTAATCACGTCACTGCTAGAGCAAGCTACTGATTGGTTAACACGGCACGAATATCCGCCAAAGTTCAGATTTTTCAACTCGCAATAAAAGGTATCTTTTCCATGTTAATTTGTCCTAACTAGCTGTAATGGCGACGTGCAATATTTCTATTTCTGCGACGTCGTGGCTGACACAGTTATAACCTCAGATACAGATTATGTGCTTTATTCAATGTTATCCAAAGTGTCTAATGTGAGTTTGAGTATCCCATTGCCTGACATTTATAGTCATACTGAAATCAATAATAAATAATATACCTCAGATCTTGAAATACGTTAAAGCAAAAGTATACGTTAAAACATAATGCGAAGTGTTTTCCATGACAAAGATGGTATCCGTGACTCAGTATGAAGTTTTAATAATGTTTAATATTTATGAATAAGATTACAAATTTTTCAATTTCACGTTGTTGCTTGGCGTTTGGTGTGTACAGCCGAATTGCTTGTTGCATTGCGTGTAATTAGGATGTATTTAACTAAACTTAGGTTTTACTAAAGACACACAGTGAAGAATTAGCGCTGAAAAGGCGAGTACAGGGTTATTTTTGCACTTGGCCTTATTGAATATGCATTTGTATATTCCAATACATATATATATATACAATTAGCCAGTTCTGGACTAAATAGGAGTTTCCCTTTCAGATGCAAAAGTTATGGAAGGAGAGTATTAAAATGAATTACGCAACACGATTTACTAACTTCTGCGCTCATCAAATTTGCGTCATTATTTAATACATTAAAAAACACATTATACGGCATTTGCGTCATTATTTAACACATTAAAAAACATTTCTTATCATTTCCATAATGACCAGCGAAAATTATATGTTGCGTCTTAATGTGCACATTTTCAGTAAATCGCCCTCCGAATTTTCCCAGTTTTATGGGATTGTGCTCTAGCCCTGTTTAGTAAATCTGGCCCTTTGTTAGTTTGCAGAGATCTGTAGATCTGTTCCTTCAGTTTATAAACGCAGCACTCTTCCCACCTTCAGCAACACAAGAAATCCCATCAGCCCCTAGCGAGTATCCTTCGGCGCAGCTGCATTTGCGTCTGGGTCCAGAATCATTGCAGAACTGTTCGCAGCCTCCGTTCACATACTGACACTTCAGCGTCTCCTCAAACCCTACCAGCCAAACCAACAGCGTTATACGAGGTTTGACCAAAGATTAGGCTGCTGGTGTTTCACACGTACCCTTCTCACAGTACTTGCCCTCGAAGCCCTCTGGACACAGGCAGTAGTAGGTGTTGGCCAGATAGACGCATGTGCCATTGTTCTTGCACGGATTGGTCAAGCAGGGCTCCTTATCTTATTTATAACAAAATTAAATGAGCACTGACACGACAACACCAGTCTAAATAATAATGAACAGTGTTTTTAAAGAAGTCCCACCAAGCCTACATTTATTTGATCCAAAATACAGTAACATATTGAAATATTTGTATTATTTAAAATAAATGTTTTCTCTTTGAATAAATGTAAAATAATTACTCCAGTCACATGATCCTTCAGAAATCATTCCAATATTGCTGATTTGCTGTTCAAGAAACATTTATTATTATGATTATTATTATTATTATCAATATTTAAAACAGTTGAGTAAATATTTTCAGGATTCTTCAATGAATAGAAAGATCCAAAAATCTGCATTTATCTGCTTTTGTAACATTATACACTTTACCATTCAAAAGCTTGGAGTCGGTATAATTAAATAAATTTAAACTTTTATGAAAATATTAATTTCTATCACAGATGTGAACTGACCACACAGAATATGAAGAATATCAAATACTGCAGCTGTCTACGGTGGTCAGATATTAGCACAATAACACACTCTGCAAAATTTAGTCTGATTATCATTATTGAAAAAATCCCCCAAAAATATCGAGATATCATTTTTTTTCCAATATCGCACAAACCTACACTATGCCATTCAAAAGCATGGAGTCAGTATCATTTGTTTTCTGGAAAGAAATTATAGAAATGAATAGTTTTATTCTGCAAGGATGCTTTAAATGAATCAAAAGTGATGACATTTAAAATGTTACAAAATATTTATATTTCAGATAAATGCTGTTTTTCTGAACTTACTATTGAAAAATTCTACTCAGCTGTTTTCAACATAATAATAATAATAATAATAATAAACAAATCTGAATATTATAATGATTTCTGAAAGATCATGTGACTGGAATAATTATGCTAAAAATTCAGCTTTGAAATCACAGGAATATATTACATTTTAGAATATAGTAAAATTGAAATTTTAAATAATAAAAATCTTGCACTTTGGGTCACATAAATGCAGAGAATTCTTTACAAATATTAAAATATTACTGTTCAGAAACTTGGTAGTGGAACTTGGACTGGTAGTGTATATTTACAGTAAATGTTGAACCTAAACTCAATTAAAACAAACACATTTAGAAGAAAATAATCAATAAATATAGTCATGTGGGGAAGTATGAAATCAAAACACTACTGATACAGTACCATATTACCACGGCAACAATTACAGTAAAAATTACAGTAAATGCCCGCCTTCACCAACGACAATATCTATAATGATAATATTAACTTAAGTTTTTAATAACTGTTCTAATTCTGCGAGAAAGTCCACAAAACATAATCTATGATAACGACAAAGCTAAAAAAACTAACAAATATCGTCGAAATAACAAAAAACTGAAATTGTTTTTTTTTCAGCTAATTAACAATAAAAACACTGGCAGCCAATCAGAATCTTCAAAAAGCGCAAACATTTAAGTTCTTAGCCGTTCGTTTACATGACAATGGTGTTCTGGGTGACTGAAAACGCAAACTTTCGAAAAAGGTTTGAAACGCGCTAGTTTTTGACGCATGCATTTTTATTGAGTGTTTATGCGTACAAAGTGACATCGCCAACTATACGGCATTTTAGCGGTTTCATCATTACAGCTATCGTTCTTGGTGTGAACGTGCGTTATACTGTGATCATTTAATATCGTTACCACTGTCATTAAAATACTAATAGTAAATATAATAAATACTATGTCTATGGACCTTTTTCGCAAGTCTGTGATGATGCGTTTAACGCATCGTAAATCTTCGAAAGTGTTTTATATTTAAATTGTTTTAAATGTATGGAAATTTATATCCACTTTTGTATTATTTCAACTTTGCATCAAATAAAATAAACTGGTTAGCGCTAATGCGCGGCCGTTTCTAATGCGGCGTCTATGGGAGGGACGGTAAATTTGACATCGCTCTTTTTTTAAGTCATGAAAACACTATTGTAACGTTTTTATTTTGCTATTTGAGCAAATGAGAATGTACAAAATATGTTTGTGGCTCTTGAAGCCAACTTTATGCAAATGAAGAGCAACTTTCGGGAGCGACAGCCAATAGGAAAGAAGACGGTTGAGCTCACGTGATCGTTCTCCTCTCGGCTGTAGATAAACATATACGCAATGTACAAAAAGTACGAACTTAATTCATATATATATTATTTTTAGTATTTTGCCTCCAAAATGTTTGTATGTAGCGGCAATAAACCTAATTTGTTGTCAAGGCAACCAGTAGCGACGGCCACTAACCGACGTCATCACCAGCCCTTGGAGACATGTGGAGAAATGTCAAAAAGGTCCATTCTGAAAGATTTAGGCTATTTTATGACTATAGTTTTATACTAAGAACTGACTGAACTGTTTGTGACGATACTATGAACGGCAAAAAAAAAATATTCCTTATTATTTATGTCTTGTTTTGATAAATATCTAAAAGTTCTTATATCAGGATGCATTTACTTGCAACGATTTAAGATATTTGATCTTGTCTTCTGAAACAATTATCCAAATTTTGCTCGTTTTTGCTTTAAAAAATGAAAAATATATGCCAATGGGGTAAGAAAAATATCTTAATTCAAAGACAAAACAAGATTATTATTCTTACCACATTGGCAAATATTTGTACTTGTTTTAAGCAAAAACTAAGTAATTTTACTTGTCAAGTAAATGCATCTTAATTCCAGAATTTGTAGATATTTATACAAGAAAACATTTTATTAAAAAAAAAAAAATGTTGTTGTTGCAGTGTGGCAACTTTTTTGTGGGTCACGTTTAATTTTACACATAAACTTACCGGAGTAACTCAACCAAAACTGTTTCTGCAAAAGAGATGAAATAAATTCACAAAAATTGAATTAATAATTGAAATAACATAACAATATAAATAATAAAACGACGAGTGACGCACCGTCTTCGTGTCGTCCTCGAACACTTCCCGCGCTTCTTCATAGTCGCAGATTTCTTCAATGCACTCGCGCTCGAGATTCCCGCGCTTCATCTCCTCAAGAAAGCCAGAGTTCGCGCGCTTGGCGCGCTGCAAGACCGAGCTGGCGCCATCTTTATCAAGAAACACTGAAAACAGCGAGAAGCAGAGGTAATTTGATCCGCGAATGACGAGCGACGCGACGCTCGCGGACACTCCCGTTAGAACACGGGAGCGTTTTAACTCGCGTCGCGTCGCGTTATTGTTTGGTCTTCTTTCTTACCGCCGTCGGATCCGTGAAACACCAGGACACAGAGAAACACGACAGTGTTCATGTTCGTCGAGTTTCCTCAGAATACACTGAGCAGCTCGATCCGGAGCAAAGGTATGATTACACAGAGCCGCTGTGAGGCCTTTCACGAGGTTTAATCAGATAGTAAATAATTAGATTATATTGCTCAGGCGTTGATTTAAAAGTCTCAAACAGACTTGTTAATGTTAGACCCCCCCACCCCCCCTAAAAAAACACATTTCTAACGGTCTCCATTACAAATATTACAAACCCAGGTCACCCTTTGGTCATCACCTCTGTTATAAGACACCCCCCCCCCCCCCCCCCCCCCCCTCTTGTATTTCTTCAAACCCTTCATCACTTTTGCACAAAGCCATGGTCACACTAGACTTTGAGTACACAATATGTGTACGAATATCGCATAATAATCGCAACATGATATCACATCATGTAAACAGAATTAAACTTATAATACATCCAAAATGTAAAAACATGCAATCTGCTCCACTTTACTGCAAATCTGTAAGTAATAAGTGAAAGTATCTGCTAGGGATGGGTCACGATTTTCGAATATTCGAATATTCTATTTAATTATAGAATATCGATTAGGTTGTGCGATTATTTTCTAAAGGTGTACCAGGGCTTGACAATAAAGACTGTCCGATGTAGTGAAGGACGCTCGGATTTGTCACTTACCAGATCGGGCCACTGCAGGTGGTCACTAAATTGTATCATTTGCATGCGTTTTTAAGCCTTGTTTGTTTAAAAATGTAAGCCATTAAAAAGCATTTGGGCGCGAAAGACAACTCCTTTCAGTACATGCGCGTTGTGTTCTGTTCTGTGTGAACAGTGCGAGCAACGACAGCCGCGCGTCTCTGACACGCGCGAGCTGCCTGAACGGGCAAATACATGAAGTATGTCAAACTACCCCTCTTGGCAAGTAACTTTAGCAATAATTAATCTATATTGAATTTATATACTGAAGTACAGATGCACAGATTTATTTTAGAGCATGCGTGCTTGAACACAAACTGCACTGTCGGCACTCGGGCGCGGCACACATACATAGTGTGTACACAATACATACACACACACACACACACTATAGTGTGAGCGCTAACCATGCCGGAGAACGGAACTTCTGATACGTGCAGGCTGATTGCGTGATCAATAGATGTTAAGCAATATATTACGAGAGGGCCGTTTGTTACAGCGTCCCAAACAACTCATAATAAACCAAAGTTAACAAAATGATGCACTCCACAGAGCGCTTCTCTGCCGCCTTCACGTCCAGTTTCCCATTAATGAAGCCGTGACGAGCTCCCTGCATTCAAATTATTAGTTTTTTGCTGAAATAATAACGTAATATTCCACTGGTTGATATATTATATTTATATGCAAAATATTTGTGTTGTTTTTCGTGTTAAATGTGAAGAATGACAGGTTGGATGCCACACTTATTATTATTATTATTTTGGCAGAGTATATGTGTAATTTTCACTTTAACTTCAGGCAATGTAACATGATTTTATGATCGTAATTTTGACTTTATTCTTAAAATATTATGACGTTAATTATTTATTTATTTATTTGAGAAGGATCAAACTTGCGCTGGCCGCTTGGTATTTAAAAAAACAAAAATTTGAATTTAACAAAAATAAGATGTTCCAATCATATTTCTAAATTAATTTAATCAAGAAAGGAAACAAAATAATGACCAATTTGCTATTAAAAAACAAGACTGGACTATTTAAATGGCTGCGATAGCAGCCAAAATAAGAATATATATATGAAATAGGTTATTGTTATGAAGACAGACGTTAAAATTCGTCGCATTCTTCACTCCCCGTCCTCCCCTTTTTTCCCTGCTTGCTTCTTTTGTCTCGTCTCATCCTATTGAGAGACTCTCTCTGCACTGCTCTTCAAACTAAGAAATTATGGATTTGATCAACTGGTCTCTCAGCGCTATTGACACCATCTTTTCGACTAGAAAATTGGGTTCCGGGGAACCTGTCTGCCCTGACGGAACGTTCGCAGCCGGCTATACGATGGCGCGTGGGAGAGGTGGCAAATCGTATGTCTTGCGGCTCTTTCCGTTGAGGACATTGAAGATATCTACCTTTTGGGAACCATGATAACAGGTCTTCTGCTGATTGGATTAGGCTTTGCCCTGGGTTATCGAAAAATTCAGAAAACGGGTACAGCTGTCCAAAGTCTCACAAGGCTGCCCGCCATGACTGAAGCAGTGGGAAGAGCGGTCAGCATTGCGACTGAGACTATTAACCGCAATATGGATTCTATCAAGACTATTAACCGCAATATGGATTGCATCTTGGAGAAGATCACGGCTTTGCAGAGAAAAATTTACGATCGAGACCAGAATGGACAGATAGAGTAGCTGCTTTGGAATGCGGCTACTCGCCTAAACAAATCGCAATCTTATCTTTTGGCTCCCCCGTACCAGCACTGCCCGGCAAGGTCGTTGTTGGAAATTTATCCCTGGGAAAGAACACTGCAGCGGGACGCTCTCGTTCCCTCCCCTATCACAGACATTACTCCCCTCCCCCGACCAAACTGCCTCTGAACGCTTTGTACCACCACCTGTCGAGCAGGTCTGTGACCGGCGCTGCAAATGCCACCGGACCGGACGGCTGCTTGCCAGAGCTGGATATGTTTCCCCCTGTTGCAAGTTGTGTCTATGGTACATGTGCTTTTGTGCTGAGGTGTTTTTTTTCTGTTCTCACACTGTACTCCCAATGGAGCATAGTCTGGGGGTTAATTTTTTTTTTCTCCTCCCTCTCCTCATGTAAATGCTGTACTTTTCTTCCATTCCCTGTCTTCCTGTTCTGTCTACCCCGTTGTCATATGTATGTTGTGTATGTATGGACAGGTTGATGGCTAATTTAGCTGGTACTTGTGACTAGTGACAATAAAGGGCTACTACTACTACACTACACTACAAATGCATCTTGATTTAAGCATTTTAAAATATTTTGACTAGAAACAAGCCAAAAATGATAAGCAAGATAAGCCATTTTTGGCAATGATACCAATGAGTGGGAAAGTACTTGGCGGCACATTCAGGGCAGATAGTGTTTCCACCAGAAATGCAAAGCATTTTTAACTCATTTCTCAAAATATTTTGACCCCTATTTCAACCTGTATTTAGCACTGACCACTTGAGATAACCAAAAAATGCATCTTAATAGCATGCACTCTCTTTAGGTGCAGTCACATTGATGAAATTTCAATGCAATTATGTAGGTCTATTGTTTATATGTTCACACCAAGCGGCAACCTCCCGCTCTTTCTTGTGAAACTAACATGGACGTGACTAAAACTGCAATTCATCGACTGGCTCCAAAAGGGAGTCAATCCCATGGACTCCCCATGTTAAAATACCCAACTTTACAGTCTACAATCTGGTACAAAAAGTGGTTTTGGTCTATATCGCTAATTTTGCCCTTTGTGACAACTGTGGGGGGGGGGGGATTTTTTATAACTCATCCATTTAAATTATATTAAGCCTTAAAGTTCTGTATAATTAAGGGCGTGGCTACTTGAGTAACAGGTGGATTGCCGCTGCGGTCACGCTAGGTGGGCGTGGCTTCAGCAACCAGCTCCACCCACATCCTGCCTTTCTGACCATTTTCGATTATCCGGAAGTGACACGCTTCCAAGATGGCGATGGCAGGCTCCGCCCACTTTGAGCTTCAAAAATCCTCTTCAGAAACCTACGGGTGACGTCACGTCCATTTTGTTTACCGTCTATGGTTCACAAAGAAGTCACTTTCAAACCAAGCAGCTTTCTGTCAGTCACTGCGGTGAATGCGCATTACCAATTTAAACATGAGTGAAATATGCACGGGGGAGTTTTTTCACCCTTACACAAAACATATCACCCACAGAATTTCTTACAGCAATGGTTAATGCAAGCACACACAGGCATACAAACCCAATAAGCACAGATCATTTGCATACTCCTGAATTATTTATTTGTGAATGAAGTAATGATGGATAAAACTAGCAAACACACATGATTGGACATAAATAGAGTATTCGCTGTGCATTAACGCTTCATTATGTTACATCTGTATAATTGGCCATTTTTCACTTGTATTTTTTGATGTACATTAAGGAATTTATTCAGTCTAAGGTTTCCGTTGTAGTTTATGTGCATGTTTTCTTGCCGGTTATGAATTTTATCCCAATTAGTTGAGTGTAAAAAAATTTTATGCTAATTTTTAGAATTTATGCGCATCTTGGTTTTTCCAGCCGGCGTTTTTTTTATTCAATATCCCAAAATGCGCTAAAAATAGGTGGATGGGAACACACACTACACTGCCAAAAGTATTGGCGCCCCTTCTAATGAAAGGTTTGTTTGCTTTAGTAATTTCCACGAGTACAAATCTTTATGTTTAAGCATATAATGATATTCTAGGGAATCTAATTTTATAGCAACAATTTGGACAGAACCCTTTTCTATTCTAAAGAAGGGGTGCCAATACTTTTGTCCATATAATGAATGTACAAGTCATTGGTGTTTGGTGATGAGTTTGTGGCTCATTTAAAGTCACACCAGAGGTGTTCAGCTGCTTTCTGCAGACCAGTCAAGTTCTTCCACACTGACTGAATCATCATTTCTCTTTGATTCTTGTCTTATACACAGAGACACTGTCATGTTACAATAGAAAAGAGTCCTGTCCAAACTGTTGCTATACAATTAGATTCCCTAGAATATCATTATATGCTTAAACATTAAGATTCATACTCATGGAAATTACTAAAGTACTCAAACCTTTCATTAGAAGGGGTGCCAATACTTTTGGTAATATAGTGTAGCTACATACAGAAGAAAATTAGACATGATCAAACATTATTTTTGTATGCACGTTCCTTAACAGCGTTTTTAATGCAATATACCAAAATGCATAATAGAGTATTCGCTGTGCATTAACGCTTCATTGTGTTGCAGCTGTAGAATTGGTCGTTTGTTCGTGGATCCATTGCAGGTAGTTGGAGACGCGGGTGTAAATGCCGTAGGACCCCGGTCGGGCGCAGCCTTTCCCCCAGCTCACGATGCCCAGAAGGAAGGTGGTGTCCCTGTAGCGGGTCACCAGTGGCCCGCCGCTGTCCCCTTTACACGAGTCCAGCTTCCCCTCGATGTAACCGGCGCAGAACATGTTGCTGGTGAGCTTCACATTGCTGCTCTCGATGCACTCCTGCGTGCGGATGCGAGGCACCTGCAGGCGGCGCAGTAAGCGTGACGTGGGTCCGTCCTCGCTGCGTTTGCCCCAGCCGCTCACCGTGTGCTTGCTGACGGCCCACAGCTCGCGGTCCGCCATGTCTCGCAGCGGCAGGCAGACGGGGATGGCGTAGGCGCTGTAGACGATGGGCATGCGCAGACGCAGCAGAGCGATGTCGTTGTCTGAGGTCTCGGACATGTAGCCAGGGTGCATGAGCATCTGCTCCACCTGGATGATCTGCTCTGTGCCTTCCTCCACCTCGATGTCATGCTCACCTGAGTCGCAGACGACACACACAATAGAACTATACATTTGTAGAGCTGGCACTAAATAGTGTGCTGCAGCCGTGACGTCTATGCCATAGATTTTCCTCTGGGTTCATTTTAAGAGTATAAAGTTTGTGGGAGGCATACACACTGCATCTTACTTAGTATTTTTGTCTTGTTTCGAGTCAAAATATCTAAAAATTATTAAATCAAGAAAGATTTTCTAGACAAGTAAAAATTATTGTCTTGTTTTCAGAAAAAAAATGAGTGAAAATTAAGTAACGAAACAAGCAAATATAATGTTCTATTAAACAGAAAACTTTTTTAAAATTCTGAAAATAAAACAATAATTTTTATTTGTCCAGAAAATCTTTTTTGATTGAATAATTTGTAGATATTTTGACTAAAACCAAGACAAATCTCTAAGTAATAAAAGCATTTCTTTGCAGTATAAATGTTTTACTCCATTTTGCTTTTCTAGTAAATGTAACTTGATTCAAGACTTTTTAGATATTTTGAGTAGAATCAAGACAAATGATCTTAAGTGATCTAAAAAATGACTAAAATGACTAAATGTAAGTAAGATGAGCCTTTTTATAGTGCAGTAATTTGATCATATATTATGACGTTTTGTTGTACAACGTAAACTGCACCGACTCGCGCTCCAAACATTCTAATGTAACTACAGTCGTGTGTTTTTAAAAATAGATTTAACTGCTGCAAAAGGTGCATTTTTAGCATGGGTTTGTGTGTGTGTGTGTGTGTGTGTGTGTGTGTGTGTGTGTGTGTGTGTGTGTCTGTGTCTGCGTGTCTGCGTGTGCGTGTCTGTGTCTGTGTCTGTGTGTGAGAGTGTGTGTGTGTGTGTGTCTGTCTGTCTGTCTGTCTGTCTGTGTGTGTGTGTGTGTGTGTGTGTGTGTGTGTGTGTGTGTGTGTGTGTGTGTGAGCAAGTGAGTATAATTTATGTTGTGCAGCAAAACAACAAAAAGTATTGTCATTTTATATTTACCACTGAGATTATTTTGCTCAAAAAAAAAAAAAAATATGAAAATCTCAAGGGGGCCCATGGCGAATTATTGTGAGTTTACACGACAGCAATGCTCTAAAAAAGTGGAAAAATGTCCTTTGTGTTTTTGAAAAGTTTTGCATACATAGACGACAATATTGTCAAAACGATCATCTGTTCACAGGTGTGAACGCTGTATTTTGCACGTCAGGCCAGTAGGTGGCTACGTCACTTAATTAAGAAACAGTACGCATCTGCGCACATATACATTCCTGTAGACCGAATACGTAATACTGTACATATACGCATGATTTTTGTAGTTTGCAGAGACGATAAGCGTATCATTTTCATAAACTTGCTCTTTGAAACCTGTTTTTAAAAGTTAGCAATTTCAAGCCCCCAAAACGCCATTCTCGTGTAAATGAACGACCAAAAGCGCATAAAACGTTTTTGTTTTTGCTGCAGCACTCTAATATTACCACGCATAATCCTTTATTTAAAATAAAGATTTATGTACTACTAATGCTACTAATAAATACTTGTATGAGTATGCAAGTATACCGTTAGTACGGTGACGTAATACTGCCATCCATATAATATTTTTTCCACTCAATTATGTCGTTATAACGAGATCTTTTCTCGTAATAACGAGATCTTTTCTCGTAATAACGAGATCTTTTCTCGTTATAACGAGATCTTTTCTCGTAATAACGAGATCTTTTCTCGTTATAACGAGATCTTTTCTCGTTAAAACGACATATTTTCTCGTAATAACGAGATCTTTTCTCGTAATAACGAGATCTTTTCTCGTTATAACGAGATCTTTTCTCGTAATAACGAGATCTTTTCTCGTTATAACGAGATCTTTTCTCCTTAAAACGACATATTTTCTCGTAATAACGAGATCTTTTCTCGTTAAAACGACATATTTTTCTCGTTAAAACGACATCTTTTCTCGTTATAATGACATATTTTTCTCGTAATAACGACATGTGTGGTTATAATAGATATATGGTAGGGCTGAGGTGAGCGAGTGTCCGCGCTGCTCAGTCTGACATAAACGAGGATCTGCACGCTGCTGAATTGAAATACACTGTTTTAAATGTATTTAATGTAATGGTTTTAATTATAGCAGCATGTTTATTAGGATTAATCTCCAATACAACATTATCCAATAACAGCACACAGACCCATGACTTGTTTAGGCTATATATGATCAGATCAAAACAGTTATTTTTGAATAATTGACTCTGGGCTTGGAATATTTATTTATTTGAATGACTGAAGTTTGATTGAACAACAAATCGAAATATGAACAAAGATAAATAAAGAGATTTTCTCATAGGTTAATAATAATAATAATAATAATAATTATTATTATTATTATTATTATTATTATTATTATTATTATTTCGTTCTGTTTGAAAACGGGCAAACAAATTAAGCTAGATTGTTCGTAGGCCTATTTTTGTTCGTGGGTAAACAAATGAGCTGTTTTAATATTTGTTTCACATGTGTGGGCGGCCTTGATATACTTTAGTCTGATTATATATTAATTATGTATTAATGATTTCATATTATTAAATGATCTTTAGCTGAATCGTCGCATCACGTTCTTCTTATGGGTTAAATTGCAGGCTTTGCTTTACTGAAGGAACAGTCTTCGCTGCGCTGGGTGTGAGCACTGAACACAATAGTACAGATGAAAGTACAGTATCTCTTGCTGGATTTAGGCTATACGAATTAAATAAACACAAACTTGTTTTCGATTGTTTTATTTAAGTAGACCTTTAGACATAAGGCGCGCCAGAAAGCGCACGCTGTTATTTTACAAAATCAATTCGTAACATTTTGTTCTTATTGTGGAAGTATATAAAATTGCTTTCCTCGGTTATCACAATTTAAGGGATCGCGTCGGTGTCGCCGAATTGAGAAGAACAGTGGTGTGCTTTAAATGAGATAAAGCAACATCCAGACTGTATGAAACGTTATTGTGAGTAATTTGCAGAGCGGTACAGATGAACTCTTATTCTGCGTGACGGATAGACAGTAAAGACAGGCTGAGTTAAAACATTGATTTTTTTTAGGGGCCGTCCTCGTTTCACAGCAACCCGGGACTATCAGATGGATAAAACTGTTTTTATTAACATTAAACATTTAATTTAATATTTGTATATTATTAGTATTATTAGGTTATGTTAACTTGTTAGGGCTATAGGCCTATCTCTATTTCATATAATATAATATTTTATTATATTTCCCATTTAAATTCGTGTATCGCTTTACCTAATTAACGTTTTGTACCAGAGCATGTGAGCGAACGCTCCGCTCAATATTCCGCTCTGTGTGTGTGCGCTCCGCTCAGTCGTTCACGGCCAAATCAAACGCTCCGCTAATGTTCCGCTCACGCTCACCGGTAAACCAAATCCGCTCAGATCACGCGCTCACATTAAATGTCTCCAGTAACGTTAGGCCTATTTATTTTTTCCTGTTTATAGTGAAATTATTGAATAAATGTCTCAATTAAACAGTTATGTTTCAGGGTGAAATTGTTTTAATTAGGGATGTTCATTAACCGCTAACCGACTGATAAGAATTTTGACCGATTAATAGAATCAGTTAAACGGTTTAAAGTCACTTATTTATTTATTTATTTTTAGTAATTTATTAAAATATGTTAAAAGGTTTGCTGCATGGTTAAAATAAGCTATACGCATATAAAAAACACGTTTTTTTGAGAGAGCGAGAGAGAGAGAAAAAACAAGTCGCCTATAAGTCGCATTTTATTATTTAATTCTGAAAATTTTTTGTAAAATAAGACAAAAAATAGAATGCAGCTTTCTGCCGTCTGCTTTAATTTCGCGCAGCACAATAATGAACAAACTCTGCATACTCCAAAAAACACTGGGTTAAAAACAACCCAATTTGGGCTGGATAAATATAGGACAGAACACATTTGGGGTTAATTTTACCCAGTAAATCGGGTTGTTTATTTAACCCATCATTAATGTTTGATTTAACCCAGCTAATGGGTTTATTCGTTTCTATTATAATATTAGCTTTTTTTTACTTTATGCATGAAATAATATTTACAGATTAATTTAAATCCTCTAAACTTTAGTAAAATACTCCAGAACCACTGGTTTACGTGATAACTTCCTTTATTTCTAATTTGCTTGCTTTTATGTAAGCTTTACACATTGCCCTATTTAATCTCGTTTAAAAAACATTAGAAGTAAAGATTAAACATTAAACCGATGTAATTCACGAGTAAATCGACCACTCTGTAATTGTGTTTCCACCGTAACGGCGCTGGCTCTCACGCCGAGCTGGAGTCGTGTTCGGCGGGGACTGATCACGGATCAGACCGCCGCCCTGCGCTTCACTCAAGGACGAAATGAACTGCGATTGCCTTCATAACCTGACCAACAACAAACAGTCAACAGCTCTGAGGACATGTTTAAACATCCAAAGTATTTGTGTTCTGTATCTTTATAAATAGAATAGTTTATTTTAAGCAAAGCATCAGATTCTTCATCAAGCAATAAAACGGACGCAACGCGAGTGACGTTTGTTTAGTGATTCACACCCCGCGCCTGTATGTTGCTCTGCATACATTTGAACGATATTCTGCACAGAAACAATTTTATAAATAAAATAAAATGTACACAAACTACCCAAACACTGGAAAAATAACAAATAAATTACCCAAAAGGCTCATCTCAGCATTTGGGTTAAAAAAAAATAATCCAGGACTTTTTTTTAGGGTAGGCTGCTTGTTGCACAGTATTTCTTTTATTTTCTTAAATTATTATTTAAGTCAAAATATATTTTTAGTATAGGCCTATTTATTCGTTATAATATATAACGCCTAGCTTTATTATGTTGTTCTCTGCTTGCAGAAGTGCTGCCGGTGGGTGATATGATCATGTAAATCACTGTGTGCACATGCAGTTTTATTTTATGTACTTTATGTAATATTAGCCTATTCGTGATAAACTTGAATGCTGTGTACATCGCGTGCCATTGCCTACAGTCCGGTAGCCTATGGTCAATATAATAATTAATTATGTAATAATTTCTTTAATAATTCATAAAGGTCAAGTAGGTTTGTTTATGCATTAAACGAGAAATGGATGTTGTTCCCTCAACATAGCGAGGCCACGACATGAGGAGGCCTTTACCGTTATTGTTCATATTTCGATTTGTTGTTCAATCAAACTTCAGTCATTCAAATAAATAAATATTCCAAGCCCAGAGTCAATTATTCAAAAATAACTGTTTTGATCTGATCATATATAGCCTAAAAAAGTCATGGGTCTGTGTGCTGTTATTGGATAATGTTGTATTGGAGATTAATCCTAATAAACATGCTGCTATAATTAAAACCATTACATTAAATACATTTAAAACAGTGTATTTCAATTCAGCAGCGTGCAGATCCTCGTTTATGTCAGACTGAGCAGCGCGGACACTCGCTCACCTCAGCCCTACCATATATCTATTATAACCACACATAACGAGAAAAATATGTCGTTTTAACGAGAAAAGATCTCGTTATTATGAGAAAATATGTCGTTTTAACGAGAAAAGATCTCGTTATAACGAGAAAATATGTCGTTTTAATGAGAAAAGATCTCGTTATAACGAGAAAAGATCTCGTTATTACGAGAAAAGATCTCGTTATAACGAGAAAATATGTCGTTTTAACGAGAAAAGATCTCGTTATAACGAGAAAAGATCTCGTTATTACGAGAAAAGATCTCGTTATAACGAGAAAAGATCTCGTTATTACGAGAAAAGATCTCGTTATTACGACATAATTGAGTGGAAAAAATATTATCTGGGTGGCAGTATTACGTCACCGTACGTTAGAAATCAGTGGCTTTCTCTTCTTGATATTATTGTTTGATTAATATGAATTACATAATCAGGTGTGGCTTTGATCGGACTCATTATGTGTCGTTTCATGTCTGTTTACATCACTTTGGCTAAGAACTGAATTTGGTTACATTTTATTTTCACTAGAAGTTAGTAACTAACTCTCATTAATTTGCAACTACATGTCAACCAAGTCTCATTAGAGTATCACTGTTAGGTTGAGGTTAAGGTTAGTAGAATATTTCGACATGTAGTTGCAAATTACTTACTTGGTTGGGGACCATTGAAACATACTGTTAGCAGATATTAAGCAGACAGTCTACTTATACTCTGATGACTGCTTGATGCTTTCACATCTGTGATTATTTAATTCACAATCCGTTCCGAGAGCGACCGTACCTGCGACTATCTTGAGAAACCTGACATTGAGTTTTTCCAAACAGTGGGCGGCTGTGAGGATCCAGGTGGGTTTGTAGATCGCACCTCCACAGAAACCCTTCTGACCGTACTTCAGTAACACCTGACCGTCAACACACACACGCGCACACACACACACACACACACACACAGACACAGACAGGTAACGCATCACATGACCAGACAGGTAACACATCACATGACCAGACAGGTAACAAATCACATGACCAGACAGGTAACAAATCACATGACCTGACAGGTAACACATCACATGACCAGACAGGTAACACATCACATGACCTGACAGGTAACGCATCACATGACCAGACCGGTAACTCATCACATGACCAGACAGGTAACAGTATGGTGGATTCTGTGTGGTGACCGCTAGTACCTGCCATGGACAGTGACCTTTAGGACATTCAGCTCCACCAACGATACGAGATCTCACACCATCCTTAATATTCCCAGCAGCACCTCCGCCTTGAAGAAGAGCAACCTTCCCACACGGAAAAGCCTCTGTAACGGAAAGTTTAAAGCACTTTAACTACAGACTTGCTGAAGTCATTACACCACAATCAGTGTTTGGAAAGTAAAGTAATGCGTTACAATATTGCATTACTCCCTAAAAAAGTAACTGATTACTTAGTTACTTTTTATGGAATGTAATGCGTAGCGTTACTTTTTTAATCTGGGCAAGGCTTGCTTGTTGGTTTTTAATATAAAAAGATATATTTTCGGCAAACGTAAAGCCCTTTCACACTAAAAGCCTCAGATTGATGGAAGAGTCAATTCACGTCTCTACAATAGAACGCAAGAAGAAGAAAGCAATAAACAATAACATTTAGCTAATTAGTATGATTGAATTGGATCATCGAAGGTCAGCAGCAAAGACATCGGTTAAATACATAAAGGATATTCTGATTCTGATCTCATATTCTGATTTGCATTTTTTGCGAGTGAGGTTAATTAATGCATGTTCACATTTAGTCTAGAACTAAAGTAACGTCTTACTCCTGATTTCTGTCTCCATGGCAACACCAGAGCTGGCAATCAATACATGGGAAACAAAGTAACTGTTACTTATTTGAAAAAGTAACTCCGATATTTTCTTGTAAGTTTAAAAGTAATGTGTTACTTTACTGGTTACTTGAAAAAAGTCACATTATTACGTAACTTGCAAAAAAATGATTTTCTTCTATAGTATTTTTATCGTATAAATATCGACAAATTCTGGAATTAAGATGCAGTTACTTGATGACTTCAGATATTATGTCTTGTTTTCTAAAAAAAGTTAGTTTTTGCTTAAAAGGTATACAAATATTTGCCAATGGGATACGAAAAATAATCTTGTTTAGCATTATAGGGAGATATTTTTACATGTTTTAGTGCAAAATTTGAATAATATTTTCAGAAGACGAGACAAAATACCTTGTCAAGTAAATACATCATGATTTAAGAATGTGTATATTTATACTATAAAACAAGACATGAATACTAAGCAAGAAAGTATTTTTCGCAGTAACACTGAATGCTAAACATGATTTCACCAGTAACCCGTGTGTTCTGTGATTTCTCACCATGTGTCAGGCACTTCTGACCGTTCGACCCTAAGAAATATCCATCGGCACAGGAACAGTTACGCTGAGCGTCCTCCTCCGCGCAGAAGTGCTCGCATCGCCCGTTATCATGCAGACAGGAGTCAGGCACGTCTTTAATCTCTGAGGAGTGAAAGGAAAACATGCACTTGGGCCTGAATCAGGAATGTGTTCTTTAACTCCAAGGACGTGACGGTTATTATCACGTTACTCTTGCTGAATGCTAAACTAATTTCATGTATAGTTGGGTTTTAGGAGTTTTGAAGCACAAACACTGTTTTATGCACCTGTCAAGTTTGAGATTTCAGGTTGTTTTGTTTCAGACTAGTGGAAAGTAAACCTCCTAAATACACCGTTAAGTGTTACTCCAATAGCACTTTATCTTTGTGTGTCAATATGTATATATATTATTAAAAGACGCTTTCTCAAATTGGGTTCACCGAGCCATAAATCTCCTCCGAGCTTTACATTTTTATTCCTATAGTCTACATCCTGAAGGTTTTTACAGAGGGATTTGTTCATATGTAACTTGCTTGATTATATACAACATTTTACCCCCCCCCCCCCCAAAAAAAGTGAAAATATAGTGTTTTCTAAGCACTTTCTGACAAAATTAGATATACAAAATTCCATCGGTAAACACTTTTGAGTCTAATATGTACAAAAAATATATTAAACAAGAAT
Organism: Schizopygopsis pylzovi; assembly: GCA_027422435.1. Classification (NCBI taxonomy): domain Eukaryota; kingdom Metazoa; phylum Chordata; class Actinopteri; order Cypriniformes; family Cyprinidae; genus Schizopygopsis; species Schizopygopsis pylzovi. Next base: position 48,482 of record JAPDDL010000484.1, read on the forward strand.
TTTTAAACGGACTTCGTCCAGTGTTCAAATTTTGTACTATACGTTTATGCAAATTAGCGCATATAATGTCTCATTTGCATATGTAAACCTAAAATTTTAGAAATATTGCTATATTAGTTTTTTTTTATTATCGCTATAATCAATCAACTGGGTAAGTAAGGCAATATCTATTGTGTTTTTTTACAGAGGGATTTGTTCATATAATTTGCTTGATTATATAAATTAACCCCCCAAAAAAAAAAAAACTGAAAATAAAGTGTTTTCTGTCCATTTTCCGACTAAAATGAAGTATGCAAAATTCCATCATTAAACACTTTTGAGTCTAATATGTACAAAAAAAATATTAAACAAGAATTTTTAAACGTGTGTTCAGTTTTTTGTACTATACATTTATGCAAATTAGCGCATATAATGCCTAATTTGCATATTTAAACCTAACATTTTAGAAATATTTCTTTTTTTTTTTTTACAATTATCGCTGTAATCAATCACCTGGGTTAGTAAGGCAATATCTATTGTGTTGTTTTGTTTACCCAAGTGTTTGGACTTAACAGAGGGAACTATACTATAAACTATTATCAACTATAACATACTGTAGCTATTTTAACATGTAACAAGTGAAACATTCCACACAGGACATGTTTGGTTTCTTTTTTTGGAGCATGGGGCAATACAATTCTATAATTTAAATGATACAAATATACACAATTTTTTTGTAATGTATGGGTTTTCAAGCAAGGCTCAATCCGTAATCTTGGCATCCATAGTCCACCTTAGACAGGCTACTAACTAGAAGTAACTAGCTGTCAACTACCCATCATGCATTTGCAACTACATGTCTCATTAAAGTGTACAAACATTAAAATAAAGTGTTGCAGATATGAAGCAGACAGTCTACTAATATGCCTTATGAAAATTAACCATGGTTTTATTGTAGTAAAACTGTAGTAACCATGTTTTAATTGGCGTATTGATTATCATTAACCACAGTTTTAATACAAATACTATGGTTAGTGTAGCAAAACTAACTATAGTAACCTTGGTTTAATTTGTATTGTAACACGTCCTTGATTCTGATTGGCTGAGCCGAAAGCTGTTGACAGTTACAAAGTAACACACCACACCTTTGTTTACGTTGTGTGTTGCTCGGCAACCACTTCTGTTTCTGCGGAGCTACATTGTTTGGTGGAAGATTATTCATATAATTACATTTGAATTTCTACATATATGGATAGCCGTTTTATAAAAGCAATAATCCCCATGAAGCCGTGGTTTACAGTGAATTTACAACAGCTGTTATAAACACCCCTGGCTCCAATTGCTGCTAGTTAACAACCTACAATTTTTTTTATATATATATATATATATATATATATAAATGCTGAGTACATTGAAGCCCTGATGTGTTTAAGTGCGCGCTCACCCTGCTCACAGTCGCGTCCGCTGAAGCCCGGCGAACACAGACACATGTAGGATTCGGCGTTCTGGGTCGTGCAGAGCCCATTATTCTCACATGGATTTGATTCACATTGATCTTTAACTGCAGACGAACACAAACATTCATCATAATCACAGACGATGTTATGAAGATGAACGATATTTGACTTCCAAATCTCACCATCGTAGATCTTCCAGAACTCGTTCTGTGTGGAGACATTCGTTAGACGTTTGCTTGCATTGAATTAATGAAATACAACTAAAACAAAGACAAAGACTAACATCGCAGTCAAACTTTACAAATATTAGTATTTATGTCTTGTTTGCTAGTTTAAATATCTGAATTATGGAATTATGATGCAGTTACTTGACAAGCAGAGGTGGAAAGAGTACAAAAATATTCTACTCAAGTAAAAGTACCATTACATTACTGAAATTTTACTTAAGTACAAGTAAAAGTACCAGTCTAAAAATATACTCAAGTAAAAGTAAAAAGTAGCTCATTTAAAATTTACTCAGAGTAAAAATTACTTAGTTACATTTTAACAATGAGAGGGAGGAAAAAATGGGATAGACCAAAGATGTCAAACTCAGTACCTGGAGGACCACAGCCCTACACAGTGTAGATATTACCCTAATTAAACACATCTGATACAGCTAAACTAATCAATTAGGCTTATTTGAAAACTACATGGTGTGTGTGTTGGAGCAGGGTTGGAACTAAACTCTTTAGGGCTGTGACCCTCCAGGAACTGAGTCTGACACACCTGGGATATGGGCCTATAAATCTCAAACTAGGTGTTTTTAATTAAAGGAATCAGTTATTTAGAATAATAACACATTTAGGCTGTTACCAGGGAAATTAAATCAGTATCAACAAAATTAATCTTTGCAATGCAGAGGAAACGCAGAAGCTTCATCTGAAGATGTAGATGTATTTACACTGACATGAATGCATTTAGCCTCAGTTACAAATGCAGAAATAATGTTTTGATAAATAAGACATAATGTGACCCTGAACCACAAAACCATAAGGGTCCATTTTCCTAAATTGCGATTTATACATCATCTGAAAGCTGAATAAATAATATTTCCATTGATGTATGGTTTGTTATGATCGGACAATATTTTAAAATCTGGAATCTGAGGAATCTGGAATCTTGCAAACAATCCAAATATTGAGAAAATCTCCTTTAAAGTTGTTCAAATTAAGCTCTTAGTTTTGATATATTTACAGTAGGAAATTTACAAAATATATTAATGGAACATGATCTTTACTTAATATGCTAATGATTTTTGGCATAAAAGAAAAATGTATAATTTTGACCCATACAATGTATTGTTGGCTATTGCTACAAATATACCCCAGCGACTTAAGACTGGTTTTGTGCTCCAGGCCAGGGTCACAAATGTTAAATAGTCATTTGTAATACAAAAATAAAAAGATACTTTAAATGTTAAATTAGAACCACCAGTAGGTGTCAGCAAGTCACTGATAAGAGAGTCATTGCGATTGAACAGAATCATTTAAACGGTTAATTCAAGGAATGAAACACGTCATTGCTCAGTCAGAGACGCAAAACTGTGTATGGTGGCTGTGTTTGGAATTATTTTTGTTGTCGAAATAGAGCAAAAACAGGCAATATGGTGTCTAAAACGCAAGTCTCTTAATTAACTTCTTGTTTTTGAACTGTTGTAAAAAGCAAAACTACAGGCCTATGTAATCATGGTGATTTTTTTGAGAAAAACGGCATTCTTCATGTGATGTTGACTTACTATATTAAATTATATAAATATATACATTTTCTGCTTCTATATCTTCAGTTTTGTGATAATTCTAAACGCATTTTAACAGACTGAATCAGCAGTGAAAGAAAGCAGTCCAGATGCACGCGGACTAGTCTAATCTAACATTACTAGACTTCACGGCACACTGTTTAGAGTGATTTGTTTGGTTTTTGGCAAAATACTGATAATGTCAAATCTCACATCGTTAAAACAACAATTACTATATTATCACAGATGATATCGCACACCCTGCACCACTGGCTTTTTGGCTCATTTGTGCAAAACCTTTTGCTAAACCGTCAAAGCTTCATTTTAACCACCAGTGCAATGATATAAGTATCTACCTTACGTTACCTCTACATGTTTTCGAAGGGCGATGTCGAGATGTTTATAAGCTGCTAGTTCGGTCTCCCGAGGCAAACACAGCTAACACTGCATAATAGAGCATGAATATATGGCCAGGGGTTCACTTCATTCCTTTGAGTTCAACTTCAGCAGAATACGACGGGGTCTGGTTTTCAGCTGGGTCTGCATCATTAACGCCTGTCTAGTCCATCTGCATCTTTCTTGTGATTTTAGCGCCAGTTTCTTCTTCTGCCCATTATTTGCTGCAGTTGTTTCCACGGAGCGATTTTTTTTTACTCAGTAACGAATGTGTTTTAAAATGTAGCGAAGTACAATACTTCACACAAAATATACTTAAGTAAAAGTAAAATTACAGATTAAAAAAATTACTTAAAAAAGTACAAGTACACAAAAAAGCTACTCAATTACAGTAACGCGAGTAAATGTAATTCGTTACATTCCACCTCTATTGACAAGTATAACGACTTTTTGTCTTCTTTTCTGGAAATATCATCCACATTTTGTTAGTTTTTGCTTTAAAAAAAGCTGAAATATCAGCAATACAAATAATCATGTTTAGCCTTTGAATTATGATTATTTTTCTTTCCCCATTGGAAGATATTTTTACGTTTTTTATTATTACAAAAATAATAAAAATGTGATAATATTTTCAGAAAAGATGACAAAATATTTTAAATCATTTAAAGTAAATGCATCCTGATGCAAGAATTTGTTGATGTTTATGGATATTTTTCGATATTCACATTTTAGATCTCATAAGGGGCATTTTTAGATATTTATGGTCTAAGAGACGAAAAATGGTTTAAGAATAAAAACAATATGTGTAATACTGCTTTAAATTGTTGTTGTTGTAGCCCCCCCCCCCCCCCCAAATTATTATTAGTTTTTATTTGTATTTTTTTCTGTTTAATTTAATGACAATTGTGTTTTTGTTTTCCTAAATAAAAATGAAATATCATACATTTTCCCCTGATTTACAAAAAACACCCACTCAAATATCATTCGGTGTAACAATCTTGTGCATATTTACAACAACAACCAATTCGTGACATATTAAAAGACTAATTACTTTCACGCGAATACTAATTAGTTTTACTTTTTTAAATGTACCACTATCCCAAGTTTCGCCCATTTGTCAGCAACTCATTTAAAACACAATAAAATATAATAAGCTCCATATTCTTTTATATATCTTAATATGTACGAGTCCGAATAAACATGATGTTTGAATTGTAACATATTGTGTTACGCTGAATAACGGTGTAACACATTTTGATCTCCAAAAACCTATTTGTAACCTTAAAAGTAGACACTTTATGTGCTTCTATGGACATCAAATACACTTGATGAAGACCTCTTTGTCCCTTATACTAGAAAACAAGACATAGATACGAAAAAAGGAAATATTTTTTGAAGTGAGCAGCATATGCCGTCAGTCGCATGTAATACTGACGGTGGCCTCCGTGTGTTCAAACACCTCCCGCGCCTCCTCATATGAGCATTTCTCCTCCAGACACTCCCTCTCCAGATTACCCATCTTCAGCTCCTCAAACCAGCCAGAGTTTGCCCGCTTGGTCCGGATCAAGACCCCATGAGCCTCGTCCTTCCCCACAAACACTGAATGTACAGCAGACTGCCTTATCATCAACAACATTCTTATTATACTCACTGGTGGATTTGGTGGTATAATGTGGATGTGTAGTTGGTTACCTGTCGCAGAATAACAGCTGTAAAGACCCAAGAGGACATAAAACCCGGTCAGGAGACTCATGTTGAACATGTTCAGTGTTTATCTTTTGCTGGTTCAAAGGTCTGTGGTCTAAATACTGTCTCTCTCTACCCCTCGGAGTTTACAAACCCTCCCTTATTGAACCAGGACATACGACGGTGAATTTGTGTGTGTGCATATTCCAGTGATATACACGCATGATATAAATCTGCCATCTTTTTATTACGTGTCTACATGCATCCTTAAAGGTGAAGTGTGCATCAATTGCAAAAATCACCTAATTATTATTTTTATCAGTCTTATAAATCCAGCTCAAACTTAGACGATGACAAGTTTCGTAGCTTAAATAAAGCAGTTATTAAAGCTCCAAAAATGGTTCGTTTGGATCCGAGGTGCATGATGATGTCACACACATTTGCATAAACACGCCTCCAGAGCAAGACATCGACGAATAGTGTTCTTCTGACCGTAGGCCCCGCCCACTGGTGTTCAGATCACGCTGAATGCGAGTGTAAAGCGAATATAAATCACTATCTTGTCTACACTGGATACAGTTTAGACTGAGTCTGTCGTCAAGACTAACGATCGCTGGTTTAAACAGCTCGCTGTACAGATATCAGAAGGATCCCAGCGTAAGGAACGAGTGGATCGTTTATTGTTAATGGCATCCCGGATCGTGTCTGACAATTATATGTTTGTTCGGTGCATTTTTTTTTGTAAACGAGGCACAGTGTCATGGAGAGTCACAAAGAAACATTCATTGAAAGCGACACTAGATCTGCAAGTAAATGATTTCATAATGCTTTATCTGGAAACGAGCGTTTTATTTTGCACTCACACGCATTGATATTGTTTCCTATGCAGTGACTTCAGCCAATCATAACAAGCCTTAATGTCAAGATGATGTCTGCTATTTAAATATGTAGTAGAAAACCCATGAAAGATGTGTTTTTTTGGACTATAGGGGGTGCCATTATTTTTGGTGCACAGTGCATTCTGCGTCAACGATGTCCCTCGGTGAACTACTGCCGCTTATTTCTGTAGCCTTTGACTTTACAGAAACACTGATACGATACCACATTGTGTGTGTAATTTTCAGTCGAAGGGAAACAAGAGAAGCAATGCAAGACTTTCCTAGCGATAAGAAAGATGCCTGTGGATGAATAAAACCGCCTAAAGACCCGCTTCTGTCTCTTCACCATTTTAGCGCTGATGCCTTCGAGTCGTTTAGTAGACCACAGCTCCTGAGCGAGCTTACAAACGCCTGAGATGAGAAACTGTTAGGATGAAAACACTAGAGGAGTTTCTCAGCGCAGATCTTACGCGATATCAGAGGTGTTTAGACTCCTTGTGGGGGGGGGGGGTCGATGGTACAGCATTTGGTTTAAACCTATACTTAATCCAGTGTTGGGGGTAACGCATTACTTTTTAATTTACTAGAAAATATCTGAGTTACTTTTTCTCCATTTATTGATGACAGAGCGCCGTGTGATCATGATTTTACTGTAGATCTAATCTAGATTAAATATGAATGTGTATTAATTCATCCCACTCACAAAAAACAGATTCAGTATTCATCAAAATGAATTAAAACAGTGAAATGCAAACTCAGAATATGACGCAAACCTGCAATAATTAAATATGTTAAACAACATAAATATATCTAATCTCATTTTATTAACCGATGTGTTTGCTGCTGACCTTTGATGATCCAGTTCAACCATACTAATAAGCACAAATTACTTTAGATAAACTAACATTGTGTTTTATTGCTGAAGAGTGTTGAACTTCTCCTGTGTTCTTCTGTACAGACGTGATTTACTCGTCTTTCAGTCTGAGGTTTATTCAGGACACTTTTTGGTGTGAAAGGCTTTTATATTTGCTATAAATATAACTTCTTGTATTAAAAACAATCAATCAAGCCCTGCTCATATTTAAAAAGTAACGCAAAAGTAATGTAACGCATTACTTTCCATAAAAATGAACGAAGTAACATAATTAGTTACTTTTTTAGGGAGTAACGCAATATTGTAATGCATTCCTTTTACAAGCAACTTTCCCCGACACTGCTTATATCTATATTTTCCCAGTTGTATTGTGGTAAAAACAGGTAGCGCTAGTAGCTTACGTCATCAGAAAAATAGCGCCCCCAATAGTCCAAAATGTGTATAAAGACGATATAAAATAACAAGCATTCATTGGTTTTCTCCTACATATTTCAGTAAGATACATCAATTATGTTATATAAAGCCATACAAGTCTTAATACCCAGAGATCCCTTTAAAAGACACGCCCCTTAAAACAGGTCCTTTCAGACTGAGGGTTGAAAATATTTATTTGTTTAAACCTCAAGAACATATTGAAAAATCCATGCCATGACTTCTCTAAACACATGCTAGCATCTCGTCCATGACAACAAGTTCAGTGCCATTCCTTGAGTTTTCCAGAGCTGTGTGAATGGCCTGCAATCTGAACTTCCGCTTTAACCGCACTCTTGAATTCATGCGGCGCCTACAGTCTTCACGATCCACTCCACAAAGACAGACACGCGTGTGTAGATGCCGTAGACGTCAGCGCGAGCGCAGCCTTTGCCCCAACTCACGATCCCTGTGAGAAACCATGTGTTCTTATAGCGGGTGACCAGCGGCCCTCCGCTGTCCCCCTGACAGGAGTCTCGACCGCCCTCGATGAAGCCGGCACACAGCATGTTCCTGGTCACCTTCAGACCCGACTTTGCCTTGCACTCGTCTAGAGAGACCCTCGGCACCTCCAGCCGCTGAAGCACCGGAGACGGCGGACCGGACTGCGCCAGGCGACCCCATCCGCTGACGGTGGACATGCGAATGGCTCCGATGGTGCGTCCGAAGGTGCCGTTAACGGGAGGAAGGCAGACGGGGATAGCGAAGGCGTCTAGCGTGACGGGGCTGAGGAGACGTAGCAGGGCGATGTCGCTATCGGCGGTGGAGTAGTTGTAACTTGGGTGGATGAAGACTTTAGACACTTTCCTAATCTGTTCGGTTCCTTCGTCTTTCTCACGGATGTGTTCACCTGCAGCAGAAGACAAACAGAAGTCTACACTTGAGCTGTGGGAGGAGGAACGTCAATATATGAATAACAATGACATCAGGAATGACTTTGGCAAACTTGCAATTGCAGGAACTCCTGTGGTGGTTTTCGCCTTTTCTGTGAAGAATCACTCTTGAAGTCTTGGGGTTTTGGTGCCAGAATATAGACTTTATTATCATTGGAGAATAAGGCCGAGATTTCTTTGCAGGCCTTATTGTCCAATGATAATAAAGTCTATATTCTGGCACCAAAACCCCAAGACTTCAAGAGTGATTCTTTACAGAAAAGGCGGAAACCACCACACTCCAAGAAACAAACCCAATAATGCCGGTCATCCCCGACCAAGTCATTTCTCACCAACTGTTACTTGTAACAGAACTGGATCCTTTTCCCAAACGCAGTGAGCCGCGGTAAGAATCCATTGGGAATCTAGAATAACGGCACCGCATTTATACCGTTCATCATGCTGTAGTAAAGCCTGTAGAGGAGACGCACAGGAACATTGACTGAGAAAACACCAAACGAACAGAGACCAGGACAAATGGATTCTGATGAAATACGCTCTTCTACGGTTCTTTAGTGGAAGCTATGAAGAACATGTCAAATCTATGGAACCTTACCATTGGACAAAAAGTTATTTAAATCATTAAAATGCACTAAAGAAATGGTGCTTTTAAGGGACAGGGCTCTGAAAGGTTATTTGGGAAACTGCTGTATTTCTGAAAGCATCCAGAGATATTCACGTGATTTCCTCATGAATACTCACCTGCCACGGACACTGTCCTTTAGGACACACGTCACCCTTTACTATCCTCGGACCAACACCCTTCGGCACCAGCCTTCCACACGGGAACCCATCTGAGCACATGATGAGAAATACAACATGAGTTTACATCAACAGCAATACGGCCCAAACACAGTTATCCCCCAGAGCATTACTCTAGCTCAATCAGTAGATCATGGAGCTTATCAATGCCAACAATCATGGGTTTGATTCCCAGGGAACGCGTTAACTGATCAAATGTACACCTTTAATGCAGTGTAAGTCAAAGCATCTCATAAATGTAAACATATCCAGCACATTGATGTGCACTGGAGTTCAAAATCTGAATCATCTCCAAGACAATCCTTGTGTTCATATAATATAACTATATGAGAAAAGAGTAGTATGGAGTCAATTTAATGCCACATATATATATATGTATATATATATATATATGCAAAAGAATAAAGTTTAGCTAAATAAAATAAAGTTTTGCAAAATATTTTTTGCAATTCTTTTATTTCTTACTTTACTTTATTTTACTAATACTTTATTTTTCCATCTTTGTTTTTGTTTTTAAATTTTTATCTAAACACTCTTGAATCAAGATGCATTTACTTGACAAGTGAAAATAATTTGAATTTAAATTTTGTAGCTTTTGCTTAAAGCGAGCAAAAATATCTGCGAGTGGGGTAAGAAATATAATCTTAATTCACAGATCATTTTTCTTAGATATTTTAACATCCCACAATGCAATGTGCTCGACTCGAGCAGTGATAGCGGCATTGATTTTTCCTGATTTATTAGGTCACACTACAAAAAGTTTTAAAGAAAACTAAACATTGCAAATGCCAAATACCATTATGTGTGAGCTGAGAACTGGACTCAGCTCTGTGTGTGTGTGTGTGTGTGTGTGTGTGTGTGTGATGTGTGTGTGTGTGTGTGTGTGTGTGTGTGTGTTGTGTGTGTGTGTGTGTGTGTGTGTGTGTGTGTGTGTGTGTGTGTGTGTGTGTGTGTGTGTGTGTGTGTGTGTGTGTGTGTGTGTGTGTGTGTGTGTGTGTGTGTGTTGTTTTATAATGCACACTGTTTCACATACTTCTAGTCTAGGACAGCATTTTGAACAGAGCCGATGGCTAAGACGTCTGTGTTTGTAGACTGACCCTGCGGCACGCAGCTTCTGTTGTCATCTATGTGTAGTGTGTATCCCGGTGCACAATCACAGCGATGGGTCGAATCACTAATTTCTACACAGAAGTGCTCGCAGCCGCCATTCTTGTACAAACATCCGTAGGAAGTGGGTGGAAATATTTCTGTGGGACGTACGACAGGATTAGCATGAGTAGATGCTCATTCTGTTGTGTTGTGATGATTGTTGTGCGTTACCTTTGTCGCAGTGTCGCCCCTCAAAGTTCATTGGACAGATGCAGATGTATGCGTTTATCTGATCCACACACGTGGCTCCGTTCTGACACGGTCCCGACTGACAATGATCCACCTCTGAAGAGGCAAACCACAGTTTTACAAGATCTAAGGACACTGTGAGTATAGTTTGTGCAAACTCATTGTTGGCTGTCAGGGCATTTCTATGCAGTCTAGCTCGTTGCTATGCAGTTTCAATTTAACTTACTTTAGAATTGATGTGCAACATTTAAAAACCTAGTTAGGAGTTTTTTGTCATCTAACTATTCCTGAAATATAATCTGTTTTTATCAGATGTGTGTAAGCTGTACTTGAAGTCGCTGGTTTACCTGTGTATCTCTTCCAGAAATCTTCCTGAAACACAACAGGAGAGTTCTGTTAGGTTTCCTTCAGCTCCTCTGCTAATTCTGTGCTCTTGTTGGTTATTTTGTCTCAAATTCAAACACAAACTTTCATTAATGTCATGAGTTTCTCACTGTGTGACTGGCTCTGAATGATCTGAAGTGAGACTGATTCTGAATCATCTGAATTGAGACGGACTTTGAATTGAGACTGAGTCTGCATGGTCTGAATTGAGATTGACACTGAATTATCAGAATTGAGATTGACTTTGAATTATCTGAACTGAGACTGTATTATCTGAATGAATTCTGAATTATCTGAATGGAGAGTGACTGAATTGAGACTGACTATGAATTGAGACTGATTCTGAATTATCTGAACTGAGACTTATTCAGAATAATCTGAATTGAGACTGACTCTGAATAATCTGAACTGAGACTATTATCTGCATTTATTCTGAATAATCTGAATTGAGACTTACTCTGAATTATCTGAACTGAGACTTATTCATAATAATCTGAATTGAGACTGACTCTGAATTATCGGAATTGAGCCTGTATTATCTGCATTTATTCTGAATGATCTGAACTGAGACTTATTCAGAATAATCTGAATTGAGACTGACTCTGAATTATCGGAATTGAGACTGTATTATCTGCATTTATTCTGAATTATCTAAATTGAGACTGACTCTGAATTATCGGAATTGAGACTGATTCTGAATTATCTGAATTGAGACTGACTCTGAATTATCTGAATTGAGACTGTATTATCTGAATTGATTCTTAATAATCTGAATTGAGACTTACTCTGAATTACCTGAATTGAGACTGTATTATCTGCATTTATTCAGAATAATCTGAATTGAGACTGACTCTGAATTATCTGAATTGAGACTGTATTATCTGAATTGATTCTGAATTATCTGAATTGAGACTTACTCTGAATTATCTGAACTGAGACTGTATTATCAAAATTGATTCTGAGTTATCTGAATTGAGACTAACTCTGAATTGAAGCTTAATATGAATTATCAGAATTGAGACTCACTCTGAATGATCTGAACTGATTCTGAATGATCTGAATTGAGACTGACTCTGAATTATATGAACTGAGACTGTGTTATCTGAATTGACTCTGAATTACCTGAATTGAGACTCACTCTGAATTATCTGAACTGATTCTGAATGATCTGAATTGAGACTGACTCTGAATTATATGAACTGAGACTGTATTATCTGAATTGACTCTGAATTACCTGAATTGAGACTCACTCTGAATTATCAGAATTGAGACTCACTCTGAATTATCTGAACTGATTCTGAATGATCTGAATTTAGACTGACTCTGAATTACCTGAATTGAGATTGACTCTGAATGATCTGAACTGATTCTGAATGATCTGAATTAAGAGTGACTCTGAATCAAGCACTACGTCAGTCTGAGCAGATCTTCCTAAAGGTCTCCTCCTCACCAGTTGTTCGGGGACGGTGAAGATCTCTCTGGCCTCCTCATAAGAGCAGATCTCCTCAAGACACTCTCTCTCCAGATCGCCCAGCTTCAGCTCCTCCAGGAAGGAGTTTGCCCTTCGGACACGATGCGTTAGCGCCCGGTTTGCCTCAGACTTACTGAGGAAGACTTCAGATGACGAAGAGACGGAGGGTAAAGATCAGGCAGACAGTGAGCGAGTCTGTACACCCCTGTAGTCTCATGTAAACATAGACGAGAAACACACAGCACACAGCTGATCTCACAAACACAGACTCTGTTTTTAAGATCTCAACACTCACCTGATGGAAGCCCAAAGCACTCTGGGACGGCGAGCAGCGTCAGGATCATGTGGCAGAGCTTCACTCTGTTCAGGTTGGACTCCATGATGTTTTAGCTTCAGGATCGAAGTCTGTAAGTCTTGGGCTGTGTTGTGGGCGTATGGACAGCAGATTGCACAATGCTGTGTGACTGAAGCGGCTCTTTAAGTCACCAGCAGATGGAGCCACTGATACAGAGACCGAGAGACGGAGCCATTTTTCACTTCATTCATGCCACGGGTGAGATTTCACACAAGAGCTGATATCTCAACCAGTGAGAAGGTGATCAAACTAGACACACATATTCAACCGTTACTTTTATGTTTATGCTTAATGTAAATGTGACCCTGGACCACAAAACCAGTCTTAAGTGACAATTTTTCAAAATTGAGATTTATGCATCATCTGAAAGCTGAATCAATAATATTTCCATTAATGTATGGTTTGGACAATATTTGTAAATCTGGAATCTGAGGGTGTGAAAACATCTGAATATTGAGAAAATCATCTTTAAAGTTGTTCTTAGCAATACATATTAATAATCAATAATTAAGTTCTGATATATTTGCGGTACAAAATATCTTCATGGAACATGATCTTAATATCTAATGATTTTTGGCATAAAATAAAAATTTATAATTTTGACCCATACAATGTATTTTTGGTTATTGCTACAAATATACTCCAGTGACTTAAGACTGGTTTTGTGCTCCAGGGTCACATTTAACAACATTCTGGTATTAATTCAGCACAAACTGCTTTGACATTTAGACTTAATTCATAATTCGTACAGTAGATGATAATTTTGGATTATAGAAACTGTATGCATTTTAAGAAATGTAAAGAAATAGTTCATGCAAAAATGATAATTGCCTCATCATTTACTCCCCAGGGTTTGTGCAGGTCATAAAATTAAATCAGAGCAGAAGTCTTAAAATTAATAAAGTCATGGCATTAAATATTATATGCACTGAAGAATATGAATATCTCCCTCAGTGTTTTTCATGATGTATCAAGATACATTTACTGGAGATGCAAAATGAGGATATAAAGTCTTGTTTTCTTAGAAATGAATGAAAATTAAACAAGCTTAAAACTAAAACAATAAAAGTCCGATATTTTTCTTCCTTTAATCACAAACACAATTCCTAAATTCTCTAAAACAATACTTCGTGTCTTCTGTGATTTTACATGGCAAGTAAATGTATCTTGATTGACAGTTTTTAACGATTGCTTAGACAAATCACAATTCACACACACACACACACACACACACACACACACACACACACACACATCTC
>JAPDDL010000484.1:70000-100000 GCA_027422435.1 Schizopygopsis pylzovi
GCTGACCGTCAGCGCGGGATGTGTTCAGCATTCGTTTGGACCGCCGCTCCGCAAACTCCAGAATCTGCAGAGAGACCAGGACCATCGGGAACAGTGCCGGGGGAAACACATTACAAGTACATGCGTTACTTGTCTGTGGTCATGTGATGTGTTACCTGTCTGTGGTCACGTGATGCGTTACCTGTCTGTGGTCACGTGATGTGTTACCTGTCTAGTCATGTGATGCGTTACCTGTCTGGTCATGTGATGTGTTAACTGTCTGGTCATGTGATGCGTTACCTGTCTGGTCATGTGATGTGTTACCTGTCTGGTCATGTGATGCGTTACCTGTCTGGTCATGTGATGTGTTACTTGTCTGTGGTCATGTGATGCGTTACCTGTCTGTGGTCATGTGATGCGTTACCTGTCTGTGGTCACGTGATGCGTTACCTGTCTAGTCATGTGATGTGTTACCTGTCTGGTCATGTGATGTGTTACTTGTCTGTGGTCATGTGATGCGTTACTTGTCTGTGGTCATGTGATGCGTTACCTGTCTAGTCATGTGATGCGTTACCTGTCTGTGGTCATGTGATGTGTTACTTGCCTGTGGTGATGTGATGCATTACTTGTCTCTGGTCATGTGATGTGTTACCTGTCTGGTCATGTGATGCGTTAGTTGTCTGTGGTCACGTGATGCGTTACCTGTCTAGTCATGTGATGCGTTACCTGTCTGGTCATGTGATGTGTTACTTGTCTGTGGTCATGTGATGCGTTACCTGTCTGGTCATGTGATGTGTTACTTGTCTGTGGTCATGTGATGCGTTACCTGTCTGTGGTCACGTGATGCGTTACCTGTCTAGTCATGTGATGCGTTACTTGTCTGTGGTCATGTGATGCGTTACCTGTCTAGTCATGTGATGTGTTACCTGTCTGTGGTCATGTGATGTGTTACTTGTCTGTGGTCATGTGATGCATTACTTGTCTCTGGTCATGTGATGTGTTACCTGTCTGGTCATGTGATGCGTTAGTTGTCTGTGGTTATGTGATGCGTTACCTGTCTGGTCATGTGATTGGTTACTTGTCTGTGGTCATGTGAACCTTTACCTGTCTGGTCATGTAATGTGTTACCTGTCTGGTCATGTGATGCGTTACCTGTCTGGTCATGTGATGTGTTACCTGTCTGGTCATGTGATGCGTTACCTGTCCAGGTGACATGGGTCTGAGCTCCTGCCAGTCGCAGAAGAAGCTCCTGTGGAAGGACTCGGCGTACGTGTCGTTGTGTGAGCCGGGACACGTCATGAACTGGACGTAATCGGACAGAACGGCGGCTCGCGCTTCGGGATCAGCCGCGCTGACCGCTCCGGCGGACAGAACACACGCAGCTCTCAGAGCACAGAGAGTGTTGAGTGTGTTTGACCCCGCGGGGAGACCTGCAGGAGCCAGAGGAGCCAGTGTTAACTGACCACTCACACACACACACACACACACACACACACACACACACTCTCGCTCTCTCTCTCTAACACACACACACACTCTCTCTCTCTCACACACTCACACACACACACACACACACACACACACACACACACACACACACACACACACACACACACACACACACACACTCTCTCACACACACTCACACACACACACACACACACACACACCAGTCCGACACCATTCAACTCAGTACAGTGATGAGACTCCAGGAGCACAGCAATAACATGCTGCATTTCAGACTTATTTATATAATTATATATATAGTATATATACAGTATATACTTTTACTGTTGAAATCGCTTTTATTTGTCAGTTTTCATTTGAGTAATTTTGTTATGTGCTTCTGTCATTTTTATTATTTTAATTGTTTTTTTTATATTTCTATTTAGTTTTAATTACATTATATGTCAGTTTTAGTAATTGTGTGATGTGCTTTGTGAATTTTATTAGGTTTTTTGTATATTGCTAATTATTTTTCATAAAATTGTGTGATTTTTTTTTTGTCATCTTTAATTGTTTTTTATATTTTTATTCAGTTATCATTACATGTCAGTTTTATTCATTTTATTATGTTTTTGTCATCAAGTCGTTTTTTATATTTCTATTTAATTTTCATACAATTTGGTCAGTTTTAGTAATGTTTTCTGTGCATTTGTCATTAGTTTTAATTTTATATTTCTATTTTATTTGAATTACATTTTATGTCAGTTTTATTCATTTTGTTATGTTTTCGTCATCTTTATTAGTTTTTGTATATTTATATTTAGCTTTAATTTCATTTTATGTCAGTTTTATTCATTTTGTTATGTTTTTTGCATCTTTGTTAGTTTTTTCTATTTTTATTTAATTTTCATTAAATATCAGTTTTAGTATTTTTGTCATGTACTCTTGTTATTTTTATTAGTTTTTGTATATTTCTATTTAGTTTTCATTAAATTTATTCAGTTTTAGTAATTTTGTTGTGCATGTAATTTTGTTGTGCATTTGTCATTAGTTTTCATTTTCATTTAATATTTATTTTTGGCTTTAATTTCATTTTATGTCAGTTTTATTCATTTTATTATGTTTTTTGCATCTTTGTTAGTTTTTTCTATTTTTATTTAATTTTCATTAAATATCAGTTTTAGTATTTTTGTCACGCACTCTTGTTATTTTTATTAGTTTTTGTATATTTCTATTTAGTTTTCATTAAATTTATTCAGTTTTAGTAATTTTGTTGTGCATTTGTCATTAGTTTTCATTTTCATTTAATATTTCTATTTGGCTTAAATTACATTTTATGTATTTTATTTTTAATAAATTTTCAATTTTATTAATTTTGTTTTCGTCATCTTTATTAGTTATTATATTTCTATTTAGTTTTAATTACATTTTATGTCAGTTTTATTCATTTTGTTATGTTTTTGACATTTTTATCAGTTCTCATATTTCTATTTAGTTTTCATTAAATGTAAGTTTTAGTAATTTTGTCACATACTTTTGTTATTTTTTATTAGTTTTTGTATATTTCTATTTAGTTTTCATTAAATTTAGTCAGTTATAGTCATTAGTTTTCATTTTCATTTTATATTTCTATTTAGTTTTAATTACATTTTATGTCAGTTTTATTCATTTTGTTATGTTTTCGTCATCTTTATTAGTTTTTGTATATTTCTATTTAGTTTTAATTTTATGTCAGTTTTAGTAATTTCGTCACATACTTTTGTTATTTTATTAGTTTTTGTATATTTCTGTTTAGTTTTCATTAAATTTAGTCAGTTATAGTCATTTTGTTGTGCATTTGTCATTCATTTTAATTTTAATTGTATATTTCTATTTAGTTTTAATTACATTTTATGTCAGTTTTATTTATTTTGTTGTGTTTTCGTCATCTTTATCAGTTCTTCTATTTAGTTTGAATTGTTATGTCAGTATCTGTTTACTGCGTGACTGTCTCGTGATCTGTGATCTTGCTGTGTGCTGGTCATCAGTGGACAGACAGCAGGTTCGAGGTGTGTTACCCTGATGGTAGTGCACTGCTCCACGCGGATCCGTCCAGAACCTCAGCTTGTCGTGCAGAATCACGTTCCCCACCACAGGAGCCGCGGCTGCGGAGGATCCAGAGCGTCCGCTGCCAGCTGCACAGGAATCACACACACACACACAGGTCAGATCAGGTCCGGATCGGTCAGTGAAGCAGGGTCTCAGCGCTCTGACCTGTGCTGGATAGCCTGAGGATGCTGGACGGGTGTGTGTCCCGCGGGGCCCTCAGGCCCCGGATCCAGCCGCTGAAGTCCCTCCGGATGTCCCGGGTGTTGTAGTACCAGTGGACAGGCATGGACATGGCATCCGCCGCACACATTCCCCACAGCGCTTCAGCCACGGCCCGCCGCACCTCACACATCTAACACACATGTACCGCGGTAAAACTCCATCAGTAACACACTCCTCTGTTCACAGTGTTCATTCTAATGCAATTATTATATTAGATTTCATAATATCACTTATATTTGATAAATAATGTATAAATATGGCATATTGTAATAAAATAATAAAAATGCATTTGGTGTTAATATACAGTGTGATAAAATATATAACATGATACATAACATATTGTAAACAAAATATTTGGTTATAAAATTCTATATAAAAATGTATTAAATAAATATATAAATAAGATATATTAAATGTAAAAATAACATTGTGAAAATAAAAGGTGTGTGTGTGTGTGTGTGTGTGTGTGTGTGTGTGTGTGTGTGTGTGTGTGTGTGTGTGTGTGTGTGTGTGTGTGTGTGTAAATAATACATACAATATATATATATATATCATGTTTTTTAACGGTTAGGTTATTTTGATTAGGTTAAAAAAATAACAAAAAATACAGTTAACTAACACAATAAAATATAAAATTTAATTTAATAAAAAACATTTTTTTGGGTTTTGCAAATAATCTTCATATATATACATATATATTTACATTTAGTAGTGGTGGGCCGTTATCGGCGTTAACGCGCTACGAATCACGTGATTGGGACGGGAGAGAAAAATATTTAATCGGGAGTGGGCGGGACCGGGAATAGTAATGATACCCAACTTTACACACAAATATACCTTTTATATAAATAAACTATAAACTGTATATTTTAATTCTGAACTCAACTGTCTCTCTATGCTCTCCTCCTGTTTGCTTTGGTGTGGCTGGTTAAGTGAATGACGCAGTCCGTGATGGACAGATTGTTAACGGCTGGTCTATGTGGTAATACAATCGGGCAGGACATCCAAACGCTCACCTATCATTCATCAACCTCAAATATGGCTTTTCATCTGAAAGATGTATGTAGTAGCAACTTTACATGGCCGCTCAATATGATGTTAACCTAGAGAAATGTGCGCTATTGAAGTGTTCGTGTGGAAGCGCGTTTGCTGCAGGACAGGCTCCGGTGCGTCACTTGCTCTTAAAATCTCCGTCATTTTTGGTCATACAGATAAAAGTAGCCGAATACATCTTTCGAATCTGTAAAGACTCTACGTTTATTTGTGTGCACTCAGAATAACAACGAAACGTTGCGCTTTTAAGCAAACAGGATTCGCTTTAGGTCTCATGTGAACTTGAGCGAGAAACTTCGAAACTCCGTCTTTGAGAAATATATCTATAGAGAGTGAAATGTCTAAAAAATAAAAATAGAAGACGTGTGTGTTAGCATGGATGATTTACATGAAATTTAATCTGTGCAACACTGTGCATAATAAGATGGCTTTCAGTTTAATATAATAACAAAAAACGACATTTTGGGTTTTTATTCAACTAATAAGGTGGGCACGCTGTGATCTGTACTATATTTTTACTGTAATTGACAGATTTCGGCAAAAAAAAAACAACAACACGGGAGTGGGAGGGAATGGGAGTCATTCTTCCGGGAGTGGAACGGGATTTTCCTCCAGTTTTTTCGTGGAATTGGGACGGGAAGAGATACATTTTTGTGGGAGTGAGACGGGAGAGGTTTGAGAATTCACTCCCGTGTCACCCTCTGCTTCGAACCTGTGTGTATGCCTAACGTTACTGTGAAATTACCACATCAGACGTGACGTGCTAACATGGATGCAGCTATGAAGCCGCCGGGTTTGCTTCAGGGAAAACGTATTTTTAAGAAGCTTCCCAATGGAAACTGTAAACAGTTCATCACGACCTCTTATGTAGGCCTACAGTTCAACATTCATGTTTAACTGAATAAACAGTTAGTAAACACAAGTACATCTTATTGAACATAATTTATTTTCATCACCAATTATCATAGTAGAACAGCTTTCTCAAGCAGTTTGTGATGCATTTTGGAAACAGGAGATGAGCCCCTGGTCTAATGCGCCACCTGGCTTGAGAAACCCGTTCTCAAAGACTTACTTTTAGTCATTATTTGGGTAGCACACATATTCTGAATGCCTTCGGCAGAATTCAAATGAGCCATTTTAATCTAGATTAATTCCAAGATTACAGTGAGATTAATCTAGATAAAAAAAAAATAATCTATGCCCACCCCTAACATTTAGTCATTTAGCAGACGCTTTTATCCTAAGTGACTTACAATTGGGGAGTACATAAAGCGTCTATATATATATATTGTTTTATACTAATGTTTTATTTATACTCACACACACACACTCACACACACACACACACACTCGCACACACACAATCGCACACACACTCACACACACTCGCGCACACACACACACACACACACTCGCACACACTCGCACACACACACTCACACACACACTTGCACGCACACACTCGCACACTCACACGCACACACTCACACACAGAGACACACACACACACACACACAATTGCACACACACGCAAACACACTCAGACACACACACACACACACACACACACTCTCACACACACTCACACACACACACACACACACACACACACACACACACACACACACACACACACACACACACACACACACACACACACACACACACACACACACACACACACACACAGAGACACACACACTCGCACACACTCTCTCTCTCTCTCACACACACACACACACACACACACACACTCTCTCACACACACATATATATATATACTAAATATGGTTTACCCAAAATACCTCTTAAATACAAAATGTCACCGTAAAATCTAAATAAATTAATGTGAAATCAATAATCAGTAATTTAAGTCAATTCACATAGTTTTTATAACACAGTTTCAAAACAGCGTCACAGTAATAACAGGAAAGTATCTTTAACTGTAATTAATACTAAATAATAACTCGTACAGTATTGGCAGATTTAAAACACAAACACACACTGAACATGATCAATATGACTGAATAGATGTTCTTACTGTAAACGATGAGATACGCTGCATCACACACACACACTCTTACTGTACATCTGTAAATAACTGCATAATAAGCGCTCAATCATTGTTACAAAACATCACCGGAAGTACATGATACATAACATACACAAACACGTCACGTGACGCCATATACACGTGCGCGGTATGCATGTTTCATATTAAATCTGTTTACTGCATTTATGATGTAAAATAAACGTACAGCTATTTTCTAAATGTGATGTTACACACAAGACACTCAAAGAAGAACACCGACTCACTGATGGGTGGAGAACTAATTTAATATATTATATTTATAAACAAACCTCACATTACCAGCAATGTTATTAAATCAAACGATGGCGTACTGCATCGAAAACAGACATTAAAAGACCATAACTGCGTTGTGTGTGTGTGATCGATTGATCGCATGATGTGTGTGATCGATTGCTTCTGGCTTGTACTGAAACCAAAACATTTGTTTGATTCATTCTAGCGAATCGGTTCGCTTGGACGGTTCACCAGCAAACGACTCACTGAGTCCTTAAAGTCCTCATTCAAACTAAAGACCACGATTTGAGTAAACTACACTTAGTTGTTGACTATAATTATATTAGTTAGCTTATAAAGTTGCCTCAAATGTTGTGTTGTTTATGGTTCTCTGTAATGTTTAAGTGATTCACAACGGTATTGAATCGGTTCTACAGAACAATTCACGTGATTCGGACACATGCGGATGGTTCTTCTTTCTTTCATTCGCTCTGGTGAAGTCGTTTAAGTAATAAATGTGACGTTTTTATTCAGTTTGCGTACGTTTTAATAGTACTTCAGCGATGTTTGTTCGCGTAACGTTTTTGTGAGTTTCTGTTGTGTGTGTCTGTTAATGTTTGTGTGATATTTGAGCTCATCTGAGCCCCAGAACGAGATGATGGAGTTTGAAGCTGGTAAGATCCGTGATCAGTATTTCATTTATCCTACAGAAATAATTCGAACACTGAGAAGTCATTTGCGAAACAATGTGACATTAGTGCAGCTGCTCTGATACAAAGTTGCTCTTTGACGCCGCGCGGTCCTTTGATCTGAAGAACGCGGGAAATTGTTCATTAGTGATCAGACGTCCATTAGTGATCGGATGTTCATTAGTGATCAGACGTCCATTAGTGATCGGATGTCCATTAGTGATCAGACGTTCATTAGTGATAAGATGTTCATTAGTGATCGGATGTTCATTAGTGATCGGATGTCCATTAGTCATCGGATGTTCATTAGTGATCGGATGTTCATTAGTGATCGGATGTCCATTAGTGATCGGATGTCCATTAGTGATCGGATGTTCATTAGTGATCGGATGTTCATTAGTGATCGGATGTCCATTAGTGATCGGATGTCCATTAGTGATCGGATGTTCATTAGTGATCGGATGTTCATTAGTGATAGGATGTCCATTAGTGATCGGATGTTCATTAGTGATCGGATGTCCATTAGTGATAGGATGTTCATTAGTGATAGGATGTCCATTAGTGATCGGATGTCCATTAGTGATCGGATGTCCATTAGTGATCGGATGTCCATTAGTGATCGGATGTCCATTAGTGATCGGATGTCCATTAGTGATCGGATGTCCATTAGTGATCGGATGTCCATTAGTGATAAGATGTCCATTAGTGATCGGATGTCCATTAGTGATCGGATGTCCATTAGTGATCGGATGTCCATTAGTGATCGGATGTCCATTAGTGATAAGATGTCCATTAGTGATCGGATGTTCATTAGTGATCGGATGTTCATTAGTGATCGGATGTTCATTAGTGATCGGATGTTCATTAGTGATAAGATGTTCATTAGTGATCGGATGTTCATTAGTGATCGGATGTTCATTAGTGATAAGATGTCCATTAGTGATCGGATGTTCATTAGTGATAAGATGTCCATTAGTGATAGGATGTTCATTAGTGATCGGATGTTCATTAGTGATAGGATGTTCATTAGTGATAGGATGTTCATTAGTGATAAGATGTTCATTAGTGATAGGATTAGTGATGCACGATCATGATTTTTCGTGGCCGATTCCGATACCGATTTTTTTCGAGCAAACTGGCCGATTCCGATTCCGATACCGATTTTTTTTTCCTTTAAGCAACCAACAAGAAATAATGAAAGATTCTAACACAAATAAAGTGGTTATATAGTGAATATAGATTTGATTTAACATGTATAATATTTAATTGTTTAAAAAAAATATATATATTTAAGAAAAAAGTTGCCCCCCAAATTCATGTCTGTGGTGTTTCAACAATGGATGTCACCCCTTTAAGAAAAGGGATAATTCTATTTGGACTACTTCCTGTGTGTAAGGGTCACTGCAGGTGCTGGTTGATCTGAGGGGTGGATGGAGAGTACATTCTTTCTTATAAATTTTGAAGTTAGCTAAATCTCTGACAATTTCATGTGTTGTCATTAGTGTATGTGGTGTTATGTTGATAACTTGCAGATCTGGCATATTTTAATAAAAAAAATATAAATATAATGTTGATATTTCCAAAATGTCCCCTGATCTTGAAATCATCATGATGGTAGCCTCCATTTTAGAAAAGTCTAAGCTGATTTGTATGTGGTGTTACTGTCTCTGGTGTTAATGTATTTTCTGGTAACACAGAGCCTTTAGTAACTTGCATTCTAAGGTCTGTGGTGTTATAATTACGTCTGTGGTGTTACTTCAATATGACATAGACATAAGTGGCTGTGTCACAAGTTTTTGATAAAAATTATTTAAAATTCAAAATGTTCTTAAGCTTAATTTTAATGGATATAGCATATTAAACAAATTTTAAATGCCTATCAATATATTTTATTAGAAAAAACAAACAAGCATCTTTACAAGTTCTGCCTCTCATTTGCCACCCCAGTTGAAGATGGACCAAGATGGTTTTTAAATTGGGTTGAAACTACATAAAACTGGCCTTAAATGAAAACATTAACAGTAACCATATGAAATTAAAGGCAACATTTGCATAGTTACAATCTAAACAACACAACCAACACACATTCAACAGTCCAAACAAAGATGTTACTTAATCAACATTTGTTGTCGTTTTTAAAATTGGTGTAAAGAAAAAAGGTATTTTCCAGTGAAACTAAATAAAACCAAAGTAGGTTATATGAATAAATTATTCCAAAATGTTAAATCAAATAATGTTTAGTGCAACGAGCAAAAACAAAGATGCTACAGCTCGTGCTTGTTAAACCGAGTTAAGTCAATGTAATTTTAAGGTAAAATAAAAATAATAATCTCGGACAGAACTGACGTTTATACGTTTGAACGTTTTATTCTTTACAAAAAGTAGCATTTCAGCTTTGTCACAAGTTGGTCTGTTTCTTTTCTCATCCAACATGTGAGAAGCTGCGCTGAACAACTGTTCACGGTCTATTTTTGTGCAGGGCGTGGACAGATACGCTCGCGCAAATTCTAGTGATGGGAAGTTCGGATCATTTTACCGACTCGGACCTTTGAGTCTCGTTTAAGATGAACGAACGACTCGAAAAACCCGAAGACTCAAAAAGTGAACTAATTCCAGTACAGAACCTTTAGGATGGTGCGCATGCGCGACTGAACGAATCACTCCCCGAAACGACTCGTTCTTCTCGAGTCTCATTAACGATTCGCTCAAAATGAATGAATCGTTCAAGACCGACCCATCACTAGCAACTTCAGCTAGAGCAGCAAAGGAAAGCGGCTCTTATTTGTGTGCCAGTAATGTTACACCAACGGCTGTTCGCTTCATTGTATCTGTTTTTCTGTGTTTGTTGTGCTCCTGCCGAATGTCTTCCACACAAATGACATGTTCGCACTTTCGGAAAAATCGGCCGAAAAAAAGACAAAAACCGTCCGGTTGCCGATCGCGCATTATAAGCAAAAACCGTCCGGTTCCGATCTTTGGCCGGTCAACCGGTGCATCCCTAGATAGGATGTTCATTAGTGATCGGATGTCCATTAGTGATAAGATGTTCATTAGTGATAAGATGTTCATTAGTGATCGGATGTTCATTAGTGATAAGATGTTCATTAGTGATAAGATGTTCATTAGTGATAGGATGTTCATTAGTGATAGGATGTTCATTAGTGATAAGATGTTCATTAGTGATCGGATGTTCATTAGTGATCGGATGTTCATTAGTGATAGGATGTTCATTAGTGATAAGATGTTCATTAGTGATCGGATGTTCATTAGTGATCGGATGTCCATTAGTGATCGGATGTTCATTAGTGATCGGATGTTCATTAGTGATAAGATGTCCATTAGTGATAAGATGTTCATTAGTGATCGGATGTTCATTAGTGATAAGATGTTCATTAGTGATAAGATGTTCATTAGTGATCGGATGTTCATTAGTGATAAGATGTTCATTAGTGATCGGATGTTCATTAGTGATAAGATGTCCATTAGTGATAAGATGTTCATTAGTGATCGGATGTTCATTAGTGATAAGATGTTCATTAGTGATAGGATGTTCATTAGTGATCGGATGTTCATTAGTGATCGGATGTTCATTAGTGATCGGATGTCCATTAGTGATCGGATGTTCATTAGTGATCGGATGTTCATTAGTGATAAGATGTCCATTAGTGATCGGATGTTCATTAGTGATAGGATGTTCATTAGTGATAAGATGTTCATTAGTGATCGGATGTTCATTAGTGATCGGATGTTCATTAGTGATAAGATGTCCATTAGTGATCGGATGTTCATTAGTGATAAGATGTTCATTAGTGATAGGATGTTCATTAGTGATCGGATGTTCATTAGTGATCGGATGTTCATTAGTGATCGGATGTACATTAGTGATCGGATGTTCATTAGTGATAAGATGTCCATTAGTGATCGGATGTTCATTAGTGATAAGATATCCATTAGTGATCGGATGTTCATTAGTGATAAGATGTTCATTAGTGATAAGATGTTCATTAGTGATACGATGTTCATTAGTGATCGGATGTTCATTAGTGATCGGATGTTCATTAGTGATCGGATGTCCATTAGTGATAGGATGTTCATTAGTGATAAGATGTTCATTAGTGATCGGATGTTCATTAGTGATCGGATGTTCATTAGTGATTGGATGATGATGCTGTGTTTCAGAGCAAGCGAGGAGCTTCTGGGAGGAGGTGGATGTTGATGCAGTGTTTGATGATCTGCTGGAGCGGCTTCATCTGTTAAGATACGGGATCAGAAACAACACTGCTACTGACAGAGGTACACTCAGACACACACACACACACACACACTGCTACTGACAGAGATACACACACACACACACACACACACTGCTACTGACAGAAGTACACACACACACACACTGCTACTGACAGAGGTACACTCAGACACAAACACACACACTGCTACTGACAGAGGTACACTCACACACACACACACACACACACACACACTGCTACTATTGTGTTATTTTACTTTATAGCATGTTATTTACTCAATATAGTATTATTTTACTCAAAATATTTTGTATGTTCAAGAATGTGATCCACAAACTGATCAATATGTTGAAGTATTCCAATCTATTAGGCAGTACTAGTGTTTTACAATGAAGTGTATTAGTGAACTTGAATAACCCTATGAACTTTGGGTAATGCCCAAAATATGACATATTCATATAAACAGGTTTTGAAGTGTCTCATGAGACTGCTGCTCAAGGTTTTTCTCATGAGACTGCTTGGATTCTTGAACCGGTTCCAGCGGATCATGTGGTTTTTCTGATCTGTTTCAGAGTACGTTCAGGCCATGAAGATCATTCTGGAGTCTGATCTCTCGTCCCTCCGGCGCGGACGCATTCAGGAGCTGCTGATCGATGAAGGTTTGTTCTGATCATCAATAGCGCTGCTCGTGTTGTGTGTTATACTGATGCATCTGTGTTTCAGAAATACTGACGGTGACCGTCTCGGAGGCTCAGTGTTCCCCGGAGAGCCCGAGGAACGGCGTGGAGACGGACGGCACACGGTCTGTCATTACTGATTTTAGTAGCACACCTCGTCTTTAACTACTTAACTACAGTGGTTTTAAATATCGTCAACTGCATGATTAGACAATTAAAATCACGGGTATGAACATTTGTGACCCTCTCTGTCAAATCCAGGCTAAAGTCTCAATCTAATTATGAGACAACGAGCATCAATGTTTGATTTCTACCATTAATTTCACTATAATTTCTCAGACAATATTAAAGATATAAAGGTTACATTTTCACACAAAGTTCGTTACCACACGAAGCATGTTTTTGTTTGTAGAAAACAGCACCTTTAGTTGGATTTTCACATTTCTAATCATGAATATACTGACTTAAATGATCACGGTGTTGTTAAAATGTGCTGGAGATGTTCAAAAAGTGCTCCAGTAATCAAATAAAATGTCTTTTTGTTTGCATAATCACTAAAACAATAGCATTAACAACGATGTCCAGATTTTAAATGACAGCGGCTTACCGTAAACAACACTACTTTATTAGATATTACATGAAGCCAAGGTGAAAACAAAATACCATCGAGTGGTTTCTGAAGACAGTCAGAATCTTCAGAGGTACATTCATATAATATTCATGTGTATAATTCCCTTAGCACTCTTTTCCGCTCTAATTTCACTCAAAACGAAAATCGCGCTAATTGAATAGAGTTATAAAATATGAAACGGTAATACTAACTGTAGGGAATTGTATCATCAAACTAGTAATCGTTACATCCCTACAATGTTATATTTACCAGAAACGCATCTCTAACTGTCTCACGAACATATTTTCCCCAGAACGAGGAATGTTAGATTGTATAAACATGTGACCTTGTTTGAACCCTTTCGTTAAGATTTAACACGTTGTGGTGTTGGCTGTGTTGGGGCTCAAACGTTTAACACCGTTAGCAAAAACAACGAAGCATCCGTGTTAGATTTATGAGAGAATAACCTCAAAACAGGTGCTTTATTTATAAAGACAGAGTAAAACGATCTCAAATGTGACCCTGGAGCACAAAACAAGACAATCTTTCGAAATTGAGCTGAATAAATAATCTTTACATTGATGTATGGTTTGGCCGATATTTGAAAATCTGGAATCCGAGGGTGCAAAAACATCTGAATATTGAGAAAATCATCTTTAAAGTTGTTCAAATTAAGTTCTTAGCAATGCATATTACTAATCAAAAATTAAGTTTTGATATATTTATGGTACTAAATATCTTCATGGAACATGATCTTAATATCTAATGATTTTTGTCATAAAAGAAAAATGTATAATTTTGACCCATACAATGTATTGTTGGCTATTGCTACAAATTTACCCCAGCGACTTAAGACTGGTTTTGTGCTCCAGGGCCACATTTAAAAGCACCTAGGGATGGTAGTGACTAAATACAGTTTGCAAATCATTCCAAGCCCAGTGAGCATAAAAGCAAAAAGCATATTTTCCAAATTCTGAGCGAACTGATGTCTGGCAGACTCTGCAGAGACGGGGAGTCGAGCTCCGATCACAGCCAGACGTCTGCAGCGGGTCGAGCCGAGGCTATGAGTGGCCCGGAGCTGCTGCTGTCTCCTCTGAGCGTCTGTTCTGAAGAGCCCAGGTCTCCTGTGCATCTCGTCTACCATCCACACGACTGCAGCGCCGTATGCGTCCAGCAGCCCACTCACGCCGACCGCTTTCTGGGCCGCAACCCGCTGCGTGTGCCCATGCTGTGCCAGTTTCAGCGCCACTGCGACCCAAGCTCCGACTCTGACGCACCAGACACCGCTGTGCTTTATACAGCGCCGTGTGGACGGAGCCTGCGCTCCCTGGAGGAGGTAAGCTTATACATTAAATCCAGGGACGTAGCACACAGTGCTCATTCAGTAAATGCACAGCTGAACAGATGAGTTTAGGTTTAAATATGGTTGCTGATTTAGCACATGTGATTGGTTCTGATCCAGGTGCTTCAGTTCCTGCTGCTGTCGGACAGCCTCGGCGTGCTGCAGCCAGACAACTTCAGTTTCGACCCACACATCGTTCCAGAGAATCAGGCGCAAGCTCCGGCCTCGGCTGCGCAGCTGTTGGAGCGCGACCTCAGCCACGGGATCGAGCCGGTTCCCGTTTCTCTGTTCAATGAGCTGGACGGGACACGGCCCAAAGAGTTCCGCTACCGTAAAGAGCGCTGGCCGCACGGCTGCTTCCTCAGCGCCGCGCCGCTCTTCTCGGTGTGCTGCGACTGCACCGACGGCTGCGCAGACGCTCAGAGCTGCGCATGTGTTCAGCAGACGCTCAGAGGAGCGGGAGAGCAACACGCTTACAGACACCAGCGGCTGAGCACGCCCCTGAGTGCAGGGTGAGTCGGGAGGAGCTTGTGACCTGTCATGCGACCTGTTGACCTGTCATGCGACCTGTTGATCTGTCATGCGATCTGTTGACCTGTCATGCGACCTGTTGATCTGTCATGCGACCTGTTGACCTGTCATGCGACCTGTTGACCTGTCATGCGACCTGTTGACCTGTCATGCGACCTGTTGACCTGTCATGCGACCTGTTGACCTGTCATGCGATCTGTTGACCTGTCATGCGATCTGTTGACCTGTCATGCGACCTGTTGACCTGTCATGCGACCTGTTGACCTGTCATGCGACCTGTTGACCTGTCATGCGATCTGTTGACCTGTCATGCGACCTGTTGACCTGTCATGCGATCTGTTGACCTGTCATGCGACCTGTTGACCTGTCATGCGACCTGTTGACCTGTCATGCGATCTGTTGACCTGTCATGCGATCTGTTGACCTGTCATGCGACCTGTTGACCTGTCATGTGATCTGTTGACCTGTCATGCGACCTGTTGACCTGTCATGCGATCTGTTGACCTGTCATGCGACTGTTGACCTGTCATGCGACCTGTTGACCTGTCATGCGACCTGTTGACCTGTCATGCGACCTGTTGACCTGTCATGCGACCTGTTGGCCTGTCATGTGATCTTGATATTTCACGTGATCTGTCAGGTTGTTCGAGTGCGGCCCGTGGTGTGGCTGTCCGAGGAGCCGCTGTCAGAACCGCGTGGTGCAGAAGGGTCTGCGTGTGCGGCTGCAGGTGTTTCGTACGCCGGACCGCGGCTGGGCCGTACGCTGCAGAGATGACCTCGACAAGGGAACCTTCGTCTGCATTTACGCAGGTACACCAGCTCCACACCAGGATCATCATCATGAACTTACACTAAAACCATAATAAATGTTTGCATTACTTAGAATAAAAATATGAATCAATTATCATTATATCAGAAAATATTTCATGGCTTGAAATATAAATCAGGGTTTTTATCATTAAGTTATGAAAGCTAGTTTCTGCTACAAATTAAAAATGAAATATCTCAATTGTATCTATTTTTTTAATAAAATAATTCAGAGTTTGCATCTTGTGGTTCTGTTTCCTTGTTTCTGCCACAGAATACAAAATAAATCTCACATTTCTGACTTTTTTTTTTCTTCTCACAATTTATAAATTGCAATTAACTTTTTAATTAGTTTTTTTAATTCTGTGATGGAAATATGCTTCCGTATTTACTAAAACTGAAAACATTTCCATTATAAATCAGGGTTGTTGTCATTAACTAAAACGAAAACCATGCAAAACATTTGCATTACTTGAAATAAAATGACAAAACTTTAGCAAATTTTCTGCTACTTGCCAAGGCCACATTTTAGTTTTAGAGTACTAAAATAACTAAAACTACAATAACAATTATATATAGACGTCTTAAAAAATTTATTTTTAATAGACTACTTAATTGAAAATATGAACACCAATTCTAATAGTATCTCAGTGATGCTATAATGAGTTTATAGTGATAAAGTGGTCTGGTCTCCATTGGTTCAGGCGTGGTTCTCCGACAGCAGCAGAGCGTGGAGGAGCCGGCGGATGGAGAGCTGGCCGTGTCTGATGACGAGGTGGAGGTGGTGGAGGAGTGGACGCTGCCCGCCGGACCGATGGAGACGGTCAGTGAGCCGCTGGACTGCTCTCCGCCGCTGTATGTTCCTGTGATCCAGAGACCCGCCGATCAGAGTCCAAAGGTCAGTGACCTTCGACCTGGTGCTCAGGGTCAGGTGAAGCACTCCCCGATCATCAGTAGAGTTCATTTCGTTAACGACGAATTTAGTTTTACCATGACAATAGCGAGATGACAATAAACGGTAGCTATGACTATATCATGCAATTTCGTTGACGATAAAGGACGAGACAAATGTATTATAAAAATAAAAACTATAATTTCCTCAAAATAAAGGAGATAAATATTGCTACGTACTACGCATGAGTGCGGTTGCCAGATATCAAGAGTTTAAATCCCCCAATCAGAGCTTCATTTTTGCTTATGTTTTGCAATCTGGCAACCATGCGCTCGCTCTTTATTGCAGAAGTTATGATCTGAAAACAGTGAGTCATAATTCAGCGGTCTGTGTTCTGTCATCAGATCTCGACTGTATTGTTTCTGAATTAATGCACTTTCTCAAACTCTGTTGTTTTAATAGAGAAACATAGCAAATTGGAGTTATTATTAGGAATTTCACGGTTATAATATTTTTCATTTGTTTGACCAGTTTTCATAATGTAGACCGAGAGAGTGCACAAGTCTTTGATATGAATTAAAATAATAAATAGCATATAATAAATCAGTACACTAGCTAAGGTAAAATAAACCATGTGTATGAATTCATATTCTATAGATTTGTGTTTATTGGTGAAAATGTAATACCTGAAATGCTAAAGTAAATTTCTCAAATGACAAAAAATCATTATGATTATAATTTTGAGCAAACATCATTTTGATTAGTTTAACCGTTATACAGCATGACGAAAACATTTTATTGACTAAAACGCTCAGATATTTCGTCGACTAAAACGTGACTGAACAAAAACAGAACAAGGTTGATTAAATATGATAATAACTAAAACATACATTTGAGACAGGACTAAATCTAAAATTGAAAATAGCTGATAAAGCGAGCACTAGTCGCAGTGTGTGAAGCGTGGATGTGTTTTCTCCTCTGTTTCAGGATCAGCAGCAGGACTGCAGTGAGAACGGTAAGACCGTAAACACATCCAGTGTGTGTGTGTGTGTGTGTGTGTGTGAGTGTGTGTCTGTGTGTGTGTCTGTGTGTGTGTTGTGTGTGTGTGTGTCTGAGTGTGTCTGTGTCTGTGTGTGTCTGTGTGTGTCTGTGTGTGTGTCTGTGTGTGTCTGTCTGTCTGTGTGTGTGTCTGTGTGTGTGTGTCTGTCTGTCTGAGTGTGTGTCTGAGTGTGTTTGTGTCTGTGAGTGTGAGTGTGTCTGTCTGTCTGTGTGTGTGTCTGAGTGTGTCTGTGAGTGTGTCTGTGTGTGTCTGTCTGTGTGTGTGTGTGTGTGTGTGTGTGTGTGTGTCTGTGTGAGTGTGTCTGTGTGTGTGTGTCTGTGTGTGGTGTGAGTGTGTCTGTGTGTGTGTGGAGTGTGTCTTGTGTGTGTGTGTGGCTGTGTGTCTGTGTGTGTGTGTGTGTGTGTGAGAGTGTGTCTGTGTGTGTGTCTGTATCTGTGAGTGTGTGTGTCTGTGGCTGTGAGTGTGTCTGTGTGAGAGAGAGTGTGTGTGATTCTGTGTGTGATTGTGTGTAGTGTGTGTGAGAGACTGAGATGTTGTCTGGTGTGTGTTTGTGTGTTTGTAGGGAACGAGGCGTGTGAAGAGATCGTGAGGAAGAAGCCCAGATTGACCGAATCAAACGGACACGGCGCTGAGATCACCAAACACTCGCAGCACACACATACACACACACACTCG
Source organism: Schizopygopsis pylzovi (assembly GCA_027422435.1). Taxonomy (NCBI): domain Eukaryota; kingdom Metazoa; phylum Chordata; class Actinopteri; order Cypriniformes; family Cyprinidae; genus Schizopygopsis; species Schizopygopsis pylzovi. The sequence goes on from JAPDDL010000484.1 coordinate 88,627, forward strand.
CAGCACACACACTCGCAGCTGTATTACCTGGACGCCTCCAAAGAGGGAAACGTGGCCCGATTCTTCAACGTAAGCTTCAGCAGACCTTACCTGACAGAAAAACCTAAATAATAATGTAAAATGTATATATGTCCTATCATAACAAACCATACATCAATGGAAATATTATTTATTCAGATTTCATTTCACAAAAGTGACCCTTATGACTGTTTTTGTGCTCCAGGGTCACATATTTTTAAATAAACCAATAAAATGTCAACAAAAAAAAAACTTGAGAAATGTGCTATTTGTAGTCATGACTCTGAACACATGATTGATTGATTGCTTGACCTACAGCACAGCTCTGAGCCGAACCTCTTGGTCCAGAACGTCTTCAGTGACACTCACGACCCACAGTTCCCTCTCATCGCCTTCTTCACGAGCAGGTGAGGATGTTCAGAATCAGACACGGACACACTGCAGCACAGGATCTCAGAAACAAACAAACGCCGCTCTCTGCTCGTCTTCTCAGGTCTGTTAAAGCAGGAAGTGAACTGACCTGGAGCAGGAAGTGACCGCGATCATGTGACGCTGTTTCTGAGACTCCAGAGAAACCATCAAGGGTTCGAAAGACTTTAAATGTTTGGGGGATTTTAAATTATAGAATAGTGCTCTTTATGCAAATGGACAGGGCGTTTCAATGTTATAATTTTGTGACTTTTCCATCACATTGTTTGTCCATGTTTTCTAAGACTGAAAATCCTGCTGATGGAGTCAATTAAACGTTTTTAATGCTAGTTTCGTCTCATTTCAAACCTTTTTTCATCATTTTGAGTCCCACTGGTTGAGAGTGACTGGAGAGCACACAATATATGAACCTAATATTTCATTATTTTATGAGTATGAGTTGAGTTTTTGTTGTTTGAAACCTTTATTCTTAACGTGTTACCTTCAAACCTGACTCAAGGACCTGTGTGTAAATCAATAAACCAGCTACACAGAAGTTTATACTGGATTTATTAATAAAACTAGGTGCCTTACAATGTACCAAAAGCAAACATTAGATTATGAATCTAGTTTATTACTGGAATATATTTGACTGAGCTTCCGTGTTTGATATTAAAACAAGGGTTCTTAGAAAACACATAAGTGCTCTTGAAAGAGTTTATCTTTGAAGGCCACACACATAAAAGCACTTTAAAACCACAGACGAGGCCAGTTTAGACTTCAGACGCCTGTCGCACAAACCAGACCGATGCCTAAAAATAAGACTCGACTGTGAGCATGTAACCAGCCGGAAACACTTAAGCTCTCGGCTGTCCTTAGTTGCTTCTAAACTACTCTAAGATACAAAATACACACTTTCTTAGTACCTTTAAACAGCGGCGGAGCCAGACATAAACATTCGGGGCTTAGCCCAAATGTTGCTCAGCCAAAATGTTGCTTAGCTCAAATGTTGCTTAGCCAAAATGTTGCTTAGCTCAAATGTTGCTCAGCCAAAATGTTGCTTAGCTCAAATGTTGCTTAGCCAAAATGTTGCTTAGCTCAAATGTTGCTTAGCCAAAATGTTGCTTAGCTCAAATGTTGCTTAGCCAAAATGTTGCTTAGCTCAAATGTTGCTCAGCCAAAATGTTGCTTAGCCAAAATGTTGCTTAGCTCAAATGTTGCTCAGCCAAAATGTTGCTTAGCCCAAATGTTGCTCAGCCAAAATGTTGCTTAGCCCAAATGTTGCTCAGCCAAAATGTTGCTTAGCCAAAATGTTGCTTAGCTCAAATGTTGCTCAGCCAAAATGTTGCTTAGCTCAAATGTTGCTCAGCCAAAATGTTGCTTAGCCCAAATGTTGTTGCCCCCCCCAACATTCTTCAAAATATATCTTTAGTTCAGTAGAAGAAACTAATACAGGTTTGAAGCACGAGAAATCATGACAATTGTAATTGTGGGTGAACCTCATGTTCAGCTGATAAATGTGCTTAAGTTGAATCATGCAGTAATGGGGGGGGGGGGCTCGGGACTGGCGCTCACACCTCATGTTTGCGGCTGAAACAGATGATAATAATTGATGGACAGCTATGCCCCCCCCAGCGCCTGACATACATCAACAGTCCGGCGCCAAAAAAAAAAAAAGATGCAAACTAAGCCCGCACGTCACTTTCAGGTAGGCTACATTCATAATCAAAGAAGTATATAAGACAATAATTTTTATGTGCTATATAAAAAATAATGAGGCAACCCAGCTGAAACAATAACGTAATAGAACCATCACAGATTAATCACAAATGAATTACAAACCTTTAACCATTAAAAACATACATGTGTGTTCCCAGAGAACACACATACTAATGAAAATGTATAAACAATGCACTGTAAGTCTCTTTGGATAAAAGCGTCTGCTAAATGCATAAATGTAAATACAACAATGGTTTTCTGTGTGTTTTGGGACATATTCCATTGGGATGTATTGGTTTTAACAAGCCACCAATAGAAAGAGACCAATTACCAGAAGAGACCAACAGGGTCATTACAGTTTCCATTAAAACCAATACAAGTCCCATTATAACCAGTAAAACCATTGCTAATTCTGTGATGTGTGTATTGTGTTTATCACATTATAAATACAGGCATGTTATAAAGGGAGCCAAAGGCCTGATAATTGCTGTTGTTACACGTACAGGACGATTATATCCTTGTTTAATACGCTAATGACCAAACATTTAATTCGAATATCCACTGAATCTTTATTTTTGGCCACCTTTTTGCTATAGATGACACAGCCTCTATAATTTATTCAACAAAAAACATGTGCATCACAACCCGTACAAACATTAAACATGGTTTTCGCAGTAAAACTGCTTAGTTTTCTGTTGTGTGATTTCTGAATGCTTGAGATGATATACTAAATCAGACACCTGTATTACTGCCACAGGTCTGTCGGGGGGGGGGGGGGGGGGGGGTAGTGAATGTCCAGCGCTCTCTCCACCCTCAATACCACAACTGAGGTGCTCTTGAGCAAGACACCGAACCCCCGACTGCTCCCCGGGAGCCTGCCCACTGCTCCGGGTGTGTGTGTGTTCACGGTGTGTGTGTTCACGGTGTGTGTGTTCACAGTGTGTGTGTGTGTGTGTGTGTGTGTGTGTGTGTGTGTGTGTGTGTGTGTGTGTGTGTTCACTGTGTGTGTGTGTGTGTGTGTGTGTTCACGGTGTGTGTGTGTGTGTGTGTTGTGTTCACGGTGTGTGTGTGTGTGTGTGTGAGTGTTCACGGTGTGTGTGTGTGTGTGTGTGTGTGTGTGTGTGTGTGAGTGTTCACGGTGTGTGTGTGTGTGTGTGTGTGTGTGTGTGTGTGTGTGTGTGTGTGAGTGTTCACGGTATGTGTGTGTGTGTGTGTGTGTGTGTGTGTGTGTGTGTGTGTGTGTGTGTGTGTGTGTGTGTGTGTGTTCACGGTGTGTGTGTGTGTGTGTGTGTTTCACGGTGTGTGTGTGTGTTCACGGTGTGTGTGTGTGTGTGTGTGTGTTGTGTGTGTTCACGGTGTGTGTGTGTGTGTGTGTGTGTGTGTGTGTGTGTGTGTTCACGGTGTGTGTGTGTGTGTTCACGGTGTTGTGTGTGTGTGTGTGTGTGTGTGTGTGTGAGTGTTCACGGTGTGTGTGTGTGTGTGTGTGTGTGTGTGTTCACGGTGTGTGTGTGTGTGTGTGTGTGAGTGTTCACGGTGTGTGTGTGTGTGTGTGTGTGAGTGTTCACGGTGTGTGTGTATGTGTGTGTGTGTGTTCACGGTGTGTGTGTGTGTGTGTGTGTGTGTGTGTGTGTGTGTGTGTGTGTGTGTGTGTGTGTGTCACGGTGTGTGTGTGTGTGAGTGTTCACGGTGTGTGTGTGTGTGTGTGTGTGTGTGTGTGTTCATTGCCGTGTGTGTGCATTTTGGATGGGTTAAATGAAGAGCACGAATTCCAAGTATGGGTCACCACCGTATTTGGCCATATGTCACGTCACATTCACTTTTTTGTTTCAATAAAATCCTGCTTATGGCACATTTGGCTTCCAGCAGCGGCGCTGATAAAGATGTCTCCACGATCTGCTTTTGAAGGAATATGGTTGTATCGTGCTACAGCACTCATTCTATCAGCTGCAGGTCTGTCTCTGTATACTGTACAGCACCATACATTCACATCAGTGAGAAGATATTGTGAAGAATGAGGGAAACAAACATTGACTTTGACTGTGTAGGGAACACTGTGGACACGCTACTGTTTGGTTTTCTACATTCTTCAAAATAGCGTTTATGTTTAGCAGAAGAAGAAACTCAGGTTTATAACAACTTTTGAGTAAATGAAGGTATAAAAATAAAACACTAGCCTATTTTAATTCTTGGGTGAATTATTCCTTTAATGTTAATAAAACACCAAACACAAAAAGAAAAATCACTCACTAGTCTTGACTGAAAAACTTTAATACAGTTTCTTTAATAGGAATCAATCTATATAGTGTTTTATTTTATATTTGTTCATGCAGTTTCTTGAATTCTCTGCTAAATACACCTATTGTACCTGAAACTAAAACACGGTTTATTTTATTTCTATATGTGTATTTGTAATGTGTGTTTTTGTTCTCATTTTTAATAACAAAGATAAAATAATGACAAAGATTTTTATCTTCACCCACTTAAATATCTAAATATCTGCCATACTTTTTTATAATTTGCTACCTTAAAAGGCTTTGTCTTTATAATAGGGAAATTAGTTTGGCTGTGATGCTCAAACAGCTTCAAAATAGAAAAACCAACATGACAAAGAATCATGAATCGTGATACGGAATACCCCCCCGGTCTGTGATTGTGCCCTCGTAATGCCATTTTGTCCGCCACCGAGGCCAACAGATGAACATTTACTGGATTATATTAGATTTATTAAGGGAGTAACGTAAAAAGATCAACGTTGGCACACAAAAGGTCCAAAAATGGTTCCAACTGATGCCTAAAAATAAAACCCGACTTTACAAATGTTCTGAAAATAAGTAACGCTAAAGTAAACATTATAGCCTCATTATTAGCTTACTTTAACATACAAAATACTCTTTCATGGTACTTTAAAGTCTTTGATATTACTGAACCTCAGTGTTTGACATTAACCCTTTAGGTGCCAGTTTGTTTTTTATTCTGGATTTTGACATCAAGATTTCAAAGAGCTTGTGGCTTGAAAGGGGTTAACGATAGAGATCTACTGTAAATTAGAAAAATGTTGGGCATAACCAAAAGTTTATGTGGGGTGTAAATATACTCATCTAATTTTCATATTATGACATCATGGGGCGGCCCTCTTGAATATATATTGAGTTGATGTTTGAACTTATTTGCACGTTTTTTTTAATCCTCATTACAAATTATCAGAAAAGGAAATCAACAATAAAACAGGAGAAAGCATAAAATGATTACTACATTACTATATAGTAGTAAAACACATGTGAACAGTAGCCTACTTTTTGAGCAGTTCATCAGTAATATTCAGGAAATAGATATTGAATGGTTGTTTGAACTTATTTGCTTGTTTTTTTGTCTTTTTATCCTCATTACAAATGATCAGGAAGAGGAAATAACAGTAAAACAGGATAAAGTAGTAAATTACTACTATTTTACTGTGCCATAGTAAAATGCACGTGCCTGTTTTTTGATCAGCTATCTGCCCAATCAGGTGTCTAGGCGAGCGTTTATAGTTCTGCAGAGTATGGTGGTAGCTCTTATTGCATGGCACAGCACACAGACCTAACGTTACCGACACCTGTACCCGACACTGACGGGCGTGACGGCACCTGTACGGTCCGCCGGTGGCACTTTGAGCGCGCACGATCTGGGGCGAACATCAGCAACACAGAGCCTCTCCTATAGACACTAAGACCACGTGCACCCCCCTCACTTGGCGCTTAGAGGGTTAGGACAAGTGTTCTTGAATGCATCACAAGCTTGAGTCCATCTTTGAAGGCCACACGCATAAAAGCCACAAACGAGACCAGTTTAAGCTTCTGAAGGTCAAAAAGAGTAATTCATAAAAACACCAGGCAGACTTGAGAAAAAAAAAAATAATAAGATTTATTAAGTTAAAACCAACCAAGTGTTAAAACAGAGTCTGCGCTTCAGAAGTCCTGGGACTGGACGTCTTTGCTGGCGTTGGCTGCAGGGTCCCGCGGCGCTTTGGTTTTCTTGGGAAGCAGCTGCGCCTGGATGTTGGGAAGCACGCCGCCCTCCGCGATCGTGACGCCGCCGAGCAGCACGTTCAGCTCCTCGTCGTTACGCACCGCGAGCTGGATGTGCCGCGGAGCGATGCGCTGCTTCTTGTTGTCGCGGCTCGCGTTGCCCGACAGCTCCAGCACCTCCGCGCACAGATACTCGATGACCGCCGCCAGGTACACGGCGGCTCCGGAGCCGATGCGCGGCGCGTAGTTGCCCTTGCGCAGGAGACGCGCGATACGTCCGACGGGGAACTGCAGTCCCGCGCGCGTCGAACGCGACACGGAGGACGCCTTGGTCTTCGGCGCAGCGACTAGCTTCTTACCGCGGCCAGACATGATATCACTCTGGGGGGGGGGAAATAAATACATAGCAAGTTAAGCAGCATTTTACACAATACATATATTAGTGCGTCACATGATAAAAAACGCATGCATTTAAAAATAGATTACGTTTGTATTAAATACACTTGCATGCTTTACAAATAGATACAAAACACATGCATGTAAATATTTTCAAAATAAATCTATATTATATATAATAAATACACATAGCATGTAAACAAACACTTGTTTTAGATGCGATTAGTTGCTTTACAGCACGGATGCATATAAAAGACTAAAGTTGGGTTCGAACTCGGGACACGACGCGGTTTAACAGGATTTGTTTTAAGACAAGAATTGGTGTTTTTTGGACACCTTTGACAAAGTCTTACTTGACTTAAACAACATCCACAGAATTAATGACGAATGTAGATAATTAAACACCACTCGCGTACCTGATTAAGACACCTGGCAAACCAAGAACAGCAGAACACCTGTTTGACTCTCAGCTGAGGGTCTTGTGTTTTATACCCGAGCTTAATTGAGTTTAATTAAACCTCACCTGTGCAGATGAGCTGGTGGCCAATCAGCTGTTCCAATTGATCATTCTGTAATTGATCGATTAGAGTGAGTCTCGATGAGCGCATTTCAACACTTAAAATAAATCAAATTCATAATTATTTATGACATAAAGTCAGCTATTTGCTTAAAAGCTTGTTTATATAATTCGGTGATATTTAAATGTTTATTATAATTTGCATTTAGTCATTTAGCAGATGCTTTTATCCAAAGTGACTTAAGGGTTCTTTTAATATTATACATAAAATATGAGGGTGAATATAATACTTCTTAATTTCAGTATCTGGAATCTGACATTTATTTCCATATTGTATTTCATAAAACAAAAAATGGTGTCTATAATGCACTGTACTTTAATATTGGGTAGTTTTAGGCACTCATTAAAATATGAATATGATGTTAAATATTGTGTATTCGTCTCATGATTGATTATTTTTATTATGCAACAAAAGAATAATAAATACAAAGACAGAATAAGAACAAAAGTACATTAATAATACAAAACATACTTTGTTAGCGTATAAGAATCACACTATGAAAGAGTCTGCCATGCAATAGAATTATTATTAATATATACACATCAAAACTTGTCTGTGGCTTGGATTCTTCTGTAACCACGTGTTGAGGTCACATGACAGCTGTTTTGATCATGTGATCATGTGTTGTGGAGTTCGCTCATGACTCGTTTGATCAAATGAATCATTTGTGTGATCAGTGACTCTGTGATCATGTGAATCATTTTTGTTCAGTGTTCAGTGACTCACTGTGACTCATTTGATTCAGTGGTGTTAGGGGTCATGGCCATCATTTGGGTTCAGTGACTCATTTTCTGGCTAATTTGATTCAGTGGTGTCAGGAGTCATGACTCATATGAATCATTTGTGTTCAGTCAGTGTTCAGTCAGTGATTTGTGACTCATTGTGGCTCATTTGATTCAGTGGTGTCAGGAGTCATAACTCATATGAATCATTTGTGTTCAGTGTTCAGTCAGTGATCTGTGACTCATTGTGGCTCATTTGATTCAGTGGTGTCAGGAGTCATGGCTCATTTGATTCAGTGGTGTAAGGAGTCATGACTCATATGAATCATTTGTGTTCAGTGTTCACAGTGATAAGCTATGACTCTGTGATCATATGAGTCATTTGTGCTCGGTTGTTTACAGTGGTCAGTGGCTGGTTTGGGTCAGTAGTGATGATGATGATGATGAATCGCTCGCTGCTCGCGGTGTGTGTCGCGCTCGTCGCCGCTCTCGGTGTCTCTCTGTCGGTTCCGCCGCATGAGGAGGTGGCTCGGATGGCCCGGTTCGTGGTCAATAAGTGCGACTGGGCTTCGATGGCGACGATCTCCACTCACGACCCGGTCCGAGGACAGCCGTTCTCCAACGCCTTCTCCATCAGCGACGGGCCCGCGGGGAACGGAACCGGAACCCCGTACCTGTACCTGACACACATGGAGATCTCGGTGCAGGACCTGCAGGTGCGGATCAATAATCCATACTCATATAGAGCTACAGAACCATGCTTTTACTGTAGCAACACTGCCTTTCCATAGCTCTAATGTGAACACTGGAGAAAGTCAGGTTCATTATTCATGTTTTTATTGAGGGAACTCATAAATCAGAAAATACTGTCAACAGACAGAAAACAAACACATGTTCACCATGCTTTACCAAGTAAAATATTATAGAAATCAGTGTGAATGAAATATGAACAAGCCTTGAGAATATAGAGTTGAATAAAACTTTCTTCTACTATTTTGCTCCATAATTTGTACTTTTTTGTCAGACTAAAGGATATTTATGTGTATATAAATGTATATATAATTTAAATGTGTATTTTGGATGTTTTCTTTCCACTATGTGTGAAGTAAGACGTTATATGGATGCAAAATAGACCAACATGTAAATATAGATAAAATACCAATAGATAAAGTGTAATAAAATTATATTAATAGTAAAAAAATTAAATAAAAATATAACATAAGTAATAAGAGATCAAATAAAAAATATATAAATTACCATTAAATAATATCAAATGTTTCATACTATATATATATATATATATATATTTAATTGTATTTAGTGTTTATGACTATGTAACACTGATGTGGTTTTATGTAAGTGTGACATAAGTGTGATTCAGCACACGACTGTCTGGACGTGACACAGCGGTTTCACTTTATCAACATCCAGCAGAACTGGTTAAAAACATCAACACATACTGCAGATGACTGATGATCTAATCTCTGTGTGTGTGTGTGTGTGTGTGTGTGTGTGCACGTGTGTGTGTGTGTGTGTGTGCACGTGTGTGTGTGTGTGCGTGTGTGTGTGTGTGCGTATGCATGTGTGTGTGTGTGCATATGCATATGCGTGTGTGTGTGTGTGTGTGTGTGTGTACGTGTGTGTGTGCGTGTGCGTATGCGTGTGTGTGTGTATGCGTGTGTGTGTGTGTGTGTGCACGTGTGTGTATGCGTGTGTGTGTGTGTGTGTGTGTATGCATGTGTGTGTGTGTGCACGTGTGTGTGTGCATATGCGTGTGTGTGTGTGTGTGTGTGTGTGTGTGTGTGTGTGTGTGTGTGTGTGTGTGTGTATGCGTGTGTGCGTGTGCATGTGTGCGTGTGCATGTGTGTGTGTGTGTGTGTGTGTGTATGCGTGTGTGTGTGCACGTGTGTGTGTGTGTGTGTGTGTGTGTGTGTGTGTGTGTGTGTGTGTGTGTGTGTGTGTGACAGGTGAATCCCCAGGCATCTCTGTCCGTGTCTCTGGCTCAGACCAGCTACTGTAAGAATCACGGATTCGATCCTCAGAGTCCGCTGTGCGCCCATATCATCCTGTCGGGCTCCGTAGTGGAGGTACAGCACTCTTCTCCTCCTGCGGTGTGAATCAGTGATGGTGTGAATCAGTGATTGTTGTAATGGTGTGAATCAGTGATGGTGTGAATCAGTGATTGTTGTAATGGTGTGAATCTGTGATGATGAATCGGTGTAAATCAGTGATGGTGTAATGGTGAATCTGTTTGATGGTGTAATGGTGAATCAATGTAAATCAGTGACGTGTGAATCAATGATGGTGTAATGGTGAATATGTGTGATGGTGTAATGGTGAATCAATGTGAATCAGTGATGGTGTAATGGTGAATATTGGCGCTTTTCCACTGCATGGTACGGCACGGTACGGTTCACTTTTGGGGGGTTTTCCACTGGGTACTGTACCTGGTACCTGATACTTTTTTAGTACCACTCCGGTCGAGGTTCCAAGCGAGCCGTACCGTTACCAAAACGTGACGTGTAAACTCTACTGATCACTGATTGGCCGGAGAAAATCGTCATTACTGCGTCACTGAACTTGCGACACGAGACCCTCCTCTACAGCCCGACCCGCTAGATTTAAACCAGCACAGCCAGCGAAGGATCGGACGCAACTTCTGTTTAAACAAACGCACATTTTTGCATCAACCACAAAATAGCAGTGTCGTTGTCTGTTGAGGAAGTACAGACGTTCCTCTCGTTGATAGCCGAGGAGCGGATCCAGCGAGAGCTTGATGGCACGACGCCGAAGGAAAAAGCCTTATGTATAACGTTACTTTTGAACTTGCTATATTTTCAGACTATGTCCTCTGTTTATATTTTTACCTCTGTATCTGTGTTTTGCTTCAATTAAAAACAATCTGATCGAATAAGTGTACCTCCAGACTATATTAAAAATGTATTATTGTATGAGCACGTAATGAACCTCTTGAAAAAGACAAATTATTAATGCCGCGATTATAAAAACCATCACATAAATAAAAAAAAACAAGGGATACATTGTACATTTTGAAATATTCAAAAGTTTATTGATAATTCACTTTACAGATCACGCTGCATGAATAGTTAACTAATCAAGTAACGCAGCACACCTGCACGAACATCCCTGCTCTCCTCCTCTACAGCCCGTGGCACTGCCAGTCTCTGCTGCTGGGGGTAAATCACAAGCATTCTCATAGACCTCTCCATTACTGTTAAACACATCCCTGCTCTCCTCCTCTACAGCCCGTGGCACTGCCAGTCTCTGCTGCTGGGGGTAAATCACAAGCATTCTCATAGACCTCTCCATTGCTGTTAAACACATCCCTGCTCTCCTCCTCTACAGCCCGTGTCACTGTCACCACAGTCTCTGCTGCTGGGGGTAAATCACAAGCGTTCTCATAGACCTCTCCATTGCTGTTAAACACATCCCTGTCCTCCTCTACAGCCCGTGTCACTGCACCACAGTCTCTGCTGCTGGGGTAAATCCCAAGCGTTCTCATAGACCT